>PYUH01002189.1:0-5000 GCA_016808085.1 Suaeda aralocaspica
TCTATGAAAGAATCATTTAATGAGTATGTTAATGGATGCTTCAATGAAATATTTCGATGAGGTTGAGCTTACAATGACTAGTCTCATTAATCACAATGTAATACCAACATTTTCACGTATTTTAAGAATGTATTTTTGTATTTTATTCGTATAATTTTAATATTTTTATTGAAAAACTATGTTCAATAGGAATATCNATATTTTTATTGAAAAACTATGTTCAATAGGAATATCAAATGAAAAGAAATTAATTATAATAAAATAAATACAGTAAATAATAAATAAGTTTTGATTGAAAGTAATTATTTGTGTTCCTAAATAATATTTTTATGTTTAAAAATATTTTAAAAGGCTTCTAAAACTAGAATTTTCAAAGGTTTCTTAATTTATTTTGAGGCAAGAGCATAAAGGTAATTTCCACTTGTTAGGATAAGTATGGGCTTCTCCAAATCCTACTTTAGGGCCTATAAATACCCCATTAAAACCTAAATTTCAGATTTTTCATGCTCATACTAGTCATTGGGATTCCAAAAATTTAGAGAGAAGAGAAAAAAATGGGTTGTGATTTCTGGAAAAAAAAATAAATAAAAACACTGCAGTTTCGGAAATCAAAAGAAAAAAATTCTTTTTTGGTGTCTTGGGATCCCTGCCCAGCCGGACCCCACTGCCGGACCACCGCCGCTCGCCACTGGTCACCGCACTCCTCCCCTCTTTGGTATTTTTCCAAATATTTTTTAAATAAAAACAACACTCCTTCTTTCTTTTTGATTCAATCTTGCAAATTCGTGTTCATACTTATGTTTAATCGTGCTTTTATGAGTTTTAATCATGTTTAATAAAGTTATGATTTGTTTTAAGGCATGAATTAATTTGTTGTTCATGAAATTTTAGATTAGGGTTTATAAATCATCAAAGTTATGATTTTTAAAATTTTTTATAATTTAAACTTCCATATTATGATCATGAATTATTGTTGAGTGAATTTATGACACTTTTATGAAGTTTAGATTGATTTTTAAAGACTTTAAAAATAAAATAAATTGCTGTCCAAAATTTATAATCATGAAATTCAATGGAATAAATATTTTGATCATGTTTTGGCTTATGAAAAATTATTCTAAAGCATAGATTGGTTTCATAATTATGTTAGTTGATTGTAGAAGAGTTTTACCATGAAATTTTGATGTTGTTATGAGTTTTTCATGACTTTAAAGTTAATAAATAAATCTGCAATTTTTATAAAAACAAGTTAAAGTAAGTTTTAAGTGTTCATATTATGCTAGTATGATCACATATTAATTCTATGATGCCAAGTATAATTTTTAATATGTTTTATGAAGTATAAAAGTGATTTTAAGCATGTTAAACATGCTGTCCAGAATTTATAAAGTGGATAATTAGGCTTTTAAAGTATGTAATTAGCATAAATTGATCATATAAATTAAGCAATACATTGTATGATTGATTTATGTTGTTTTTGAAACTTTTCAAGGAGTTTTAGTAATTTTATATTGCTGTCCACTTTTCTAAAGTGCCAAAAAAATTATACTAAGGTTATATAAAGCATAATTAAGTCTCAAAAACCAAGATTAAAAACCCTAGATGCCTTTATTCCTATAATCTAGGATTCTTAACAATATTATTTGACTTATTAAAAACCCTAGATGCCATTTTATTCTTCAACAAAATCAGTCAAATATATTATCTTCCTAATGTTAAGGAAAATATTATTACGACCTAAAATATATCATAAATTAACCTAGACTCATTTATGGGACATATTCGTTTTAACTTCTAGATATGATGTTTGAACCAGATTTGAGACTCCAATGTATTTACAAAGATCCTAGAAAATTACTCTCATAATTAATCTTCTTGGAAATTCTCTTCTCTTCATCTAGATACTTTGTTGAAATGCCTTGACGTTGTTCGCCTGTTCCTATAGGAACAGATCTATTCTCGTGCCTTGTTCCTACGCAACTGTGTAACTCAAGAACTTCTCTTCTTTCTTCTATGTTCCTTTACATGATTCTTCCTAGGAATTTCTCCTTGAACTTGGTAGTTAAATTGTCACGTTCCTTCAATATTGCTCCAAGTTCAATTCCTTACACTTTGGACCTGTGAAATCTCATAGGAACTCAAAGTACATATTAGTTAAGTTCGTTTGTGTTAGTTATTATCAAAACTTTACTTTCAATTCATGGGTCAACACACATTTTCATCTTATTTTATTTCAAAATGATTTATTTTATTTTGTTTTATCTTGTTTTTATTTTATTTTATTTAAAAACGTAGAAAATAAATTAAGCGCGCTAATATGACCAATTACGATGAACGTTTTAGAACATTCGTGATGGTTATACACAAAATCAGGAAGCTTTAAGCTTATGGAGTTGTATAAAGTGGAATATGGAAGTGAATTCAGAATTATAGAAAATGGTAAAAGTACGACCTTTGTACGCATATGCACACAAAGTGCGCATAGGCGCACAAGAAAGACGTACTTTGAAAATATAGCAAACCCATAAGCATCCAAAAATCCCCCAGGTGCACATGGGCATATGGCCTGCGCACATGAGCAGGTTCTGCGCCCATGCGCTCCATTTCTGACTTTTCCCCCTGTATATACATCCCTATGTCCGACCAATTCCAACATCTCAAATTTAGTGCATTCTCTCGTCTCCTTTGTCTCTCTAAAAAAACAAAGAGATGTAAATTATTATTTTGATGTCAACAAGTGCTACATTATATGCAGAAGCATCATCAACATCGAATTCATTTCGGTTCCAAGTTATTCCAGACATGACATAATCTGTTGACATCTCTTCATTTTCGGGTACATGAGGTTCTTCTAGAACACTATCATTTGTCATGTCTATAGTCTCTTCTGGAGACCCTTCATTTATTGCTTCCTCATTCTGGCCATTACTTATCATTGCTCCTTTTCTTTTTCTGAGGATTCTTATCTTTGGAACCTACTATTCTACCACGCTTCAGGCGTGCCTTAGACTCATGAGATTGTCCTTCAGAGACATCAACCTTGATAGGAGCGTTCACAGCTGGTATATGTGACTTAGTCACTCTGTTTAGGTCATTAAATGCATCTGGCAATTAATTTGCTAAGCTTTGTAAATTAATTATCTTTTGAACATCCAATTCACATTGTTTAGTACGAGGATCAAGATTATTTAATGATGATTTATTCCAACAAATTTCTTTTTCCAGCTGCTTGTTCTCTCCCCCTAATGCTGAGAAATCTAACTCGTCAAAATGACAATCTGCAAAACGAGCAGTAAATAAATCCCCTGTTAATGGCTTTAGATGTTTAATTATTGATGGGGATTCAGACCTGACATATATGCCCAGCCTCCTTTGAGGACCCATCTTAGAGCATTATGGTGGAGCAATTAGAATAGTAAGTACAGAACACATCCAAAAATTCATAGATGGGAAATATCTGGTTCCTGATCACAAACCAATTGTGATGGGGAGAACTTATGTTTACTGGTTGGCCTGATTCAAATTAGTGCTGCAGCATGTAAAATAGCATGTCCCCAAGCAGAAATCGGGAGATCTGACTTCATAAGTAATGGTCTAGCAATCAATTAAAGACGTTTAATCAGTGATTCTGCAAGACCATTTTGTGTATGAACATGTGCTTTCAGGATGTTCAACATTAATTCCAATAGTCATACAGTAATCATTAAAAGCTTGTGAAGTAAATTCACCAGCATTATTCAGACGTATATTCTTAATAGGAAAATCTGGAAATTGTGCTCGTAATCTTATCAGTTGAGCAAGTAACATCGCAAATGCAGGTTGCAGGTTGATAGTAAGGACACATGTGACCATCTAGTCGATGCATCGATTAAAACCATAAAATATCTAAATGGTCCACATGGTGGATGTATTTATCCACATATGTCTTCATGTATACGTTCAAGGAAAGAAATAGATTCATAATTTATTTTCGCTGGTGATGGCCGAACGATCAACTTACCTTGGGAGCAAGCAGCACAAGAATAATCATTTTGAAGAATCTGTTGGCTTTTCAAAGAATGTCTATGTAAACTTCTGGTTTACAATAGCATATGTCTCAATAGCATTAATCTTTGTGTAGTACAAACCAGTGGTGAGTGCAGAAAATCTCTCCAGAACATGCTTAGTGCCTTTGGTTATACTCGTAATTTGAAGGAATTCATTATTTCCTTCACTTATTGTCTCAATGTGGTATCCGTTTTGACAGATATCTTTAAAACTCAATAAATTTCTTTGAGACGTAGGAGAATATAGAGCATCAATGATTTCAAATTTTGTTCCCATATGCATCAATATAGTTGCTCTTCCGGAGCCTTCAACAATGTTTGTACTACCGGATATAGTAATTACACTTAAATTATTTATCATCAATTGAGAAAAATATCTCTTATTTTAAGTATCGTATGAGTAGTTGCGCTATCTGCTAAACAGATTTCTTCACCATTCATTGCTAATTTAGTTTGAAGAGCGGCATTCATGTTCTTCAAATAAAATGAAAGAAAGCAAATAATATATCCTAAAATATCCAAACATTCAAATATCTAAAATAAGAATAAAGTAACAAAGTTTTAAACCACAAAAACAAACCACTATAATCAAGTTCATGCATAAAATAACAAAACCAAATTAAATAACATAAATTGTTCTAGCTAAATTATGAATGTAAGCTACTAAAACTTTATTTGCTAATGGTCATAATTGTCTTACTTATTCCCTTCAGGGGTGGTGAAGAAATCTGCAACCTCCAGGTGAGTTGTATCACCATTATCAAAATCACCTTCTCCATCTTCATACACCAAGTTAGTCTCCACTTTCTTTCCTTTGTTTTTCAAAAACTGCTGATAAAGGTCAACAAGATGCTTTGGTGTACGACATATACGAGACCAGTGGCCCTTTCCTCCACAATGGTAGCACATAGTCTCACATTTAGCCTTCTAATGCTTTTAACCACCATCCTCATT
>PYUH01002189.1:10000-65687 GCA_016808085.1 Suaeda aralocaspica
CACTAGGGTTTTATCCCATAGGGTTTTTCCTAGTAATGTTTTAATGAGACGCACTTTCAATAATGAACATCCAAGGGGGAATGTTATAAAATACCCATGCTGGTGGATGTTCATTATACATTAATATATATCTATGTATGTAACTCTTCATTTGGTTATAGTTATTCTTCATATAACATCAATATGGCTTTATACATCCTTGTAACTCCTCTCATGTGATAACTTCTCATTCAATGTTGACCTTTCAATACTTATAGGAAGTTACTATGTAGATGATGTATATATATATATGTTTGACATTGTGAAAGATATACAATTGAGATTACATATATATTCTACATCTCCATTCATTCTTTCCTACATTTTCATAATATTATTATTATTATTATTATTATTATTATTATTATTATTATTATTATTATTATTATTATTATTATTATTATTATTATTATTATTATTATTATGAAGATGTATTACTTGTTTTTATTTCATAAAATATAAACTACCAATAACGTTTTTTTTTTGTTTAAAATTATTAGTAGATTAATATCAAAATTATTACTATGTTATTACTCCATAGTTAAAAATCATTAATAATCCGTAGTTCAAAATTAATAATCATAGCCAATCATAAAAATCATTGTAAACAAATGAATAGTCGTAATTAATTAAAGATCAATAATCAATAGTTAAAAATAAATAATCAATAATCAATAGTTAAAAATCAATAATCCATAATTAAAAATCATTAATCCATAATAAAAACTTTCAGTTCAGTTCAGTGCAGTTCAGCTCCAATCAGTTCAGTTCAATTCAGTTCAATTTAGCTCAGTTCAGTTTGTTTTCAATTGAAGTAAACAAGCCCTAAGGCTATGCAGACCAATGTCTGGGCTAGTTAGTGCATTTGAAAAATTATAAGTCTATATCTTATATCGAGCCCAGTTATATGTATATGTGTGATGATTTTGTCTATTGTTTAATCATTGTTTAGCAAAGGCTAGTCATTAAGAGTCGTCAATCGAAGTTTGAAAAAAAAATGAAAAAAATGAAATAAATCAATGATGAAAAAAGAATGAAAATGAAAGAAATTCAAAACTCAAAAGAAGTGACAAATAAAGCAAAGCTTGTGAATAGTTGGTTGCGTTGTTGATTTATAAGTATCATGGTGTTGATGTGAATTGAAAAGATTTGGTTTGGTTGGAATTGGATGTTGGAGAATGTTGTTGATGTACTTTGGAGTTGTTGACGATTTTTTTCGGTTTCGTATGCGTATACCTGTCTATTCCACCATATTATACCAAATTTATCCTACCCATCACCCTAGCCACGTTACAAGCTTGATAAAGACCATTTTATCGACATGTGCATTTTTTAGTTTTTGTGAAGTGTGTCAGTTGCCAAAGCTAGTGAGTATTACATGCATTTCGATTCAACATTGCATTAGGCTGAGTGAATACCCTTAAACACTTTCATGAGGTGTGAGATGTGGGATTGGGTTTCTTAAAATTTCATTTAAACACTTTTTGCATTTGTATTGCATATAGCTTTTGGTTGGGAGGTTAGTGTGAGCTACATTGTTTATATGCTCAATAAAAATGTGTGGAAGGACACCCCGTGAGCTACTATAGTCATCTACTCCTATTTCTTACATGGTTAGCTTTATGATTTTGATTTAAGTGGATGGCGGTCAAGGGATTTTGATAGGTTGGTATAGGAACTTACATACTTGGAATTGCTTGAGTCGATCTTGTTTTGCAATGTTTTATGAGGTGAAGTCATTGTCGATTTGACTTGTTTGCTTAAGGAAAAGCAAAGGTTTGGCTTAGGGTAATTTGATAAGTGTATTTAATACTCATTATTTACCCTCAATTTATATAAGTTATTGGCTCTAACAAGGCTCTTTTGAGCCTAATTCTACTAATTTGGTTGCTTTTAGTGCCTTGTGTTTCGGTTTTGTTATATATTGCAGGAATTGGTGCATTCTTATCGGTTTTTGCATTATGTTCGACATATGACAAGCTAGTAGAAGGCCTTGACTATTTAGAGAAGCTAAGAGAGAGTTAGGATATGAATTGGAAGCATAATTGAAGTAAAGAAGTCGAGTTTTGAAGTAAAAGATTGAGCGAGAAGGCCCCGGGACCTAGGCAATAGTGCGCCTGGGTGAAGCGAATTGTGCCATGTTCGAGCACACTATGCCTAGGTACCCAAGCGGATTGACTTTTACACGTATTTTGACATCTTTCCACTTGTTTTAGTGACTGTATTTATAGGATTTCAATCCTGAGCCAATATACGAGATTTCAATATAATTTTAGGGCTTAGTTTTACTTAGTTTCCCTCTCTAAAAAATACTCTGGTGTTCATTCATTCAATCAATCAATATAATTCAGGTTTATTCAATTCTCTTCTTGTTCTTATTAATTTAGTTTTATTGTTTTGTTTTGTTATTATTATTTGTTTTGTTCTGTTTTAGGTTTGTGTTATAATAGTTCTGTTATGCCCTAATTTCCATGATAATTAGTTTCATGAATTTGGTTTTAGTTTTAGTTTTAGTTTTAGTTTTAATTATGAATATTGATTTGATTTCTACAATTTACAACATGTGTGAGTAGTTTTAATTCTACGGTTACGAGATCCATGAGCCATCCTAATGAATTTGTTTGATAACATATTAATATGATTTTTATGTTGTTTTTGTATTCCTACTATCAACTTATATTGCTTGCAATTAAATATTGGCTAGTTTTGACTGTTAGTCTAATCATTGTCGAAATTGATGCCGAGAAGTAAGATTACCACAATTGGATCACAAAGGTAATAAGCAAAACGAGTCTAAAAGAGCGAGTGTCGTTAGAGGAGTTTTGAAGGAGTCTAGATTCGAGAGAATTAGTGTGCCTTAATTCAGAACGTCATAAATTTGTTAGTTAATTGCTAATTAGTTCGTTGTTGGTTTATGGTGAACCGATGTCCTAGGCCTAATCAATTTGATTTATTTCCGTGTTAATTCTTGTTTTTAGTGTTTTAGTTAATTTCACTGTCAAAGGTCCTTTAAAACAAAATAGCATTATAGAATTAGTAGAAATTCATTGCTTCCCTATGGGTTCGATCCCTGCTTCCCTAGCTGCATGCCTGCATTAAATGCAGTTGTAGGCTTACTTTTGATTAGGTGTGCGATAGCTTGTTCATAATTCAACCTTAAAAATACAAAAACTTTAATCGAATTAAAGCCTTACAAGTATTAATTAGTTGAGTTCGGGCTTCTAGAAAAGATATCTCTGCAAATTGATGCTCAAGATGATATAATTGAATATTAAAAGTGAAGAGAAAATCTATGTGATGAACAACTACGCTTCTCCAAGATCCAACGGTCGCAAGGAGTAAAGGAACAACTGTAAGCTTGGTCATGGTGGAAGTTTAGTGAGAAAAAGGTTGAGGTTTCATAAAGGAAGGATCGCAAGGAACCACAAGAGAAGTTTAGAGAGAGAGATAGAGTTGCAGGTGAAGACCAAGTGAGATATTTAATGAAAAACATGTTGAATGCTTAGGTGGACTAATGGCGCGCAAGGATTATTCTTTGAATAGTATTTTCTTATCCTTCCTTTCGCTTTGTTTGGTTCATTTATAGTAAAGGAAAGGAAATGAAAAGAAAATAAAGGTAAGAAAGAGAAAAGGTAAGCCTATTTTCCTATATTTGGTTTCAAAGGTAGGAATTGGATGAAATCCCATGTTTGATGGGTATTAGTAAAGAAAAGAAAGATAATTTGAAAGTTTTTCTTATAGTAAAGTTTCAAATTTTGACTTTCCTCCCAAATCCCCCAATCTTGAAAGGAAAGAAAAGTGCAAAAAATGTTACATATGTTATGAAAATATAGTGGACGTCATTATATCCGTAATAGTCCTGAAAGAATATGTCTATTATTGAATATACCCTTTGGATGCATTGTACCCCTTAGTGTTATAACCATTTGCATATATGAATATTATGTATATGGATGTTGAATAATAAGAATATAATTTACATTCTCTTTATATTCTCATATTATTATGGTTACTTTCATAATGCTTTCTACACAATTGTTATGAAGAATTTCAAAAGGGAATTGAAGAAGGAAATTATGAACCATTATCAATGTAAGTTTTACTTTTAGTAGTTATCTTCTTATTGTAATTTGTGATTATCATGTTATTCTTAAATTGAATAAGAATATACAATTGAGTGATCTTTACTGTTTTGATATCATGTTATGCATGATGTTCATGCAATTTGTTTGTAATGTTTTTATCCTATTTTTTTTATACATGCTATCTCTCGTATTTTTATTTTGCATGGATCAATATTGTCACCAAGTAGTTTTATGGAGGAATCATATTTTCTTTCTTCGCTACGATTACATTAGTTACTTTCATAAGGAATTAGTTATAATAATATTATTGAGAATTAGTAACTTTCATTACGACTACACAAGGAATATTCAAACTATCGCCTCTGTGAAAAGAAGAAAAAACTTTGACAGAGTAATCATCATAGTCATTTACCCATTTTAACAAGCCCGCAGCTAATATGATTGCATAAGGTGCTTGTTCAATGTTTGATTTTTAATCTTCAAATCATTTTTCTAATCACACTCATCATTATGACTACATTCTTGCATGATTGTCAAATCTTCATAAGGAATTAATGTTTATAATAATTGGTTTACAAGTATTTGCATGACATAATAAATACATGATATATGGCATACTATCTCCATTTTATTTTGTCTTTTGTTCTTCTATATGACTCATTTATGCTATTTTTCATTAATCTATTGTTAGTACAAGTAATAATATTATCATTATTTTAAAAACATTGCCAAACTTGAATTTGTGGCTCTAGACATTACCGGAAAGAATTACTTATCATGGGAGCTGGATGCCGAAATACACTTGGATGCAAAGAGCCTTGGCGAAACTATTATAGAGGGGAATAAAGCAACAAGTACTGATAAAGCCAAGGGTATGATATTACTTTGCGCCATCCACTCCCTGATGGACTAAAAACTGAATGTTTGACTATAAAAGATCCACAAATCCTTTGGAATAGTCTAAAGGAAAGATATGATCATCAGAAAATGGTTATATTACTAAAGGCTCGTTATGATGGGTTACATTTGAGATTACAGAATTTTGAATAAGTTAGTGAGTATAGTTCAGCCATGTTTAAAATTACATTTCAGTTGAAGTTATGTGGAGAAAAGATAACAGATGATGGGATGTTAGAAAAAACATACCCCGCTTTCCATGCAAATAATGTTGTCCTACAGACACAATATCGATAGAAAGGATTTAAAAAATATTCTGAATTAATATCTTGTCTTTTGCTGGATGAACAAAATAATGAGTTACTCTTGAGAAATCATGATTTCCATCCTACTGGAGCCACTCCATTCCCTAAAGTAAATGTGCCATCCACTATAGACTATGCTAGCAGCAGTGGTCATACTCGTGGTCGTGGCCGTGGATATGGACATGTACGTGGATATGGTAGAGGTTGTGGAGGTTATTTTAGAAACTCAACTTCTAATTGGAAATGGAATCATAATGATAGTAAAAATGAGAAAAAGAAAGAAGAAGACGTAAATAGTATTTGTTACCATTATGGTTGAAAAGGTGAGTGGTCTCGCGTGTGTCGTAGTCCAAAGCGTCTTGTTGCATTATATCAAGAATCATTAAAACAAAAAGGAAAGAAAGTTGAGACCAATCTTCTGATTGAAGATGGCGACGGCGCGCGACTTTGTTGATGATAATTCAACTCACTTCGAGGTTTCCGCTTTCTTCAACTCCTAAAAAGGGAATAATTAAACTCCCATGATATATGTTCGATCACTATATCATATAGTATGTGTGTTAAGTGTGCTAAACTATGATTGTATTTTATTTCATTGTTTAGCAATTTATTGTATTTAATTATAAAACCTATGATTGTAATATGTTTTAATATACTCTTCAAAAACTTAGCGTTAATGTCATGTATTTATTTTATGATTTCAATCTTACTTTAACTTGTGCAAAATATATATGTTGACACCATTCTATATTTTTTCTTGAAGAATATGAATCCCCCTCAAGTTCATATAGCACATAATGGTGAAGAATTATTTCTTGTAGATAGTGCAACTACTCACACAATACTTAAAAGTAATAAATATATTCCTCAGCTAAATGTGAAATCATTAGTGTGAGTATTATTTCTGGTAGTACAAATATTATAGAAGGCTCCGGAAGAGTACATATAATGTTACCTTCTATATTGTTGATGCTTTATACTCTCCCCATATCTCAAAGGAATTTACTAAGAAATAAAGATATTCGCAATAATGGATATTATATTAAGACACTGAGCGAAGGAAATGACGAGTTCCTTCAAATCATAAGTATAACTCAAGGTATTAAGTATATTTTGGAGAAATTTGCCTAGTTTCTTGACTGGTTTGTACTACACAATAATAAATTCAATTAAAAGTCATACCATCGTAAACCAGAAGTTTACTAATGATTTCATTATTTGGCATGACCGGTTAGGTCACCCCGGTTCGATTATGATGCGAAAAATCATTGAAAATTCATGTGGACATCCTTTAAAACACCAACATATTCTTTTCAAATAATTTTCGTGTTGCTTGCTGAAAAGACAAACTAATGATTCGACCTTCACTAGCTAAGCTAAATTTTGAATCTATTAAATTCTTAGAACGTATCCAAGGGGATATATGCACACTAATTCATCCACCATGTGGACCATTTACATATCTTGTTGTTTTAATAGATACATCGACTAGATGGTTACATGCATCTTTGTTATCAACTCCCAACCTAGCGTTTGTGAGATTGCTTGCTCAATTAATCAAATTATGAGCACATTTTCCACATACTCCTATAAAAACTATACGTCTACATAATGTTGGTGGATTTTACATCTCAAGCTTTCAATGATTATTGTATGTTCATTGGGATAAATGATAAGCATCCGATAGCACATGTTCTTACACAAAAAGGTATAGCAAAATCATTAATCAAATGTCTTCAATTGATTGCCAGACCATTGTTCATGAAGTCCAATCTCCCAATTTCAACTTGTGGGCATGCTATATTACATGTTGCGTTACTAATTCGCATTAGGTCAATAAGTTATCATAAATTCTCCCTATCTCAATTGGTTTATGGTAAAGAACCAAATATCTCTCATCTAAGAATTTTTGGATGTGTAGTTTATGTTCGAATTCAATAGCTCCACCATAACACTCCAAGATGGGTCCTCAAAGGAGACTAGGAATATATGTTGGTTTTGAATCCCCATCAATTACTAAATATCTTGAACCAATCACAGGATATTTGTTCACTACACGTTTTGCTAATTGTCATTTTAATGAGTCAGTTTTCTCGAGTTTAGGGGGAGAAAAGAAACAACTGGACCAAGAAATTAGTTGGAATGAATCACAATTATCTCATCTTGATCCTCATGCGAGTGAATGTGAACAAGAAGTTCAAAAGATAGTTCATTTACAAAGCTTAGTAAATCGATTGCCAGATGCTTTTACTGATCCAAAAAAAGTGACTAAGTCACATATTCAACATGTAAATGCTTCAATTAAAATTGATGTCCCAGGAGGATGAAATCAAATTGCTAGTGAAACTAAAGCACGCTAGAAGCATGAAAGACTAATAGGTTCCAAAGATAGAAATACTAGCAAAAGACAAGGATTAAAGATAAATGATGACCAAATCGAGGAAATACTTGGTTTTGAAAAATATCCAGAAGAAAATTTAGACATGACTGTAGAAGAAAAGGTACCTAATAATGAAGAAATTTCAACAAATCATGTCATGTCAGGAATTACTTGGAACCGAACTCAAATTGACGTCGATGATGTTTTTGCATGCAATGTAGCATTAGAAATTACGGATAATAATGATGATAAAAATGAAAAGTCCATTGATGGATGTAGACAAAGAGATGATTGGCTAAAATGGAAAGAAGCAATTGCAGCAGAATTAAAATCTCTTGTAAAAAAAAGTAATTGGAATAATAGTCCGTACGCCTAAAGGTGTAAAACTAGTGGAATATAAATGGGTCTTTGTGCGAAAACGTAATGAAAAGGGTGAAATTTTGAGATATAAATCAAAGTTAGTTGCAAAAGGATTCTTTCAAAGACCAGGAATTGACTATGAAGAAACATATTCTTCTTTGGTAGATGCAACAACTTTTAGATTTCAAATTAGTTTTGCAATAAGAGAAAAACATGACTTACGGTTGATGGATGTACTACTTTCTTATCTATATAGCCCACTAGATAATGACATTTATATGAAAATCCAAGAAGGTTTTTAAGTTTCTAGAAGCAACAAATTCAGGTTGTCGAGAAAAAATTTCCATCAAATTGAGTAGATCTCATTATGGGTTGAAACAGTTTAGGCGAATGTGGTATAAAGGCTTGAATGAGTACTTGTTGCAAGATGGCTATAAGAATTATCTAACTATTCCATGTATTTTTATGAAGAAATTTGGATCATGATTTGTTGTTATTACAATGTATGTTGATGATTAAAATCTTATTGGAACTCCTGAAGAGATTTCAGTAATAGTGGAGTGTTTAAGGAAAGAGTTTGAAATGAAAGATCTTGTCAAGACAAAATTTTGTTTGGGGTTACAAATTGAATACTTTAACAATGGAATCCTTGCGCACCAAACAATATACACACAAAAGTGCTGCAAAAGTTTTATATGGATACAACACATTCATCGAACAGCCCAATGGTTGTAAGGTCGTCACTTGAAGTGGATAAAGACCAATTCCGCCCTCGGGAAAGTGATGAAGAAATTCTTGGTCCTAAAGCACCATATTTAAGTGCTATAGGTGCATTAATGTATCTTGCAAGTCATACTCGACCTGAAATGTCTATTTTAGTCAATTTATTGGCAAGATTTAGTTCATACCCTACTCAAAGGCATTGGAATGGAGTCAAACACATACTTCGTTATCTTCAAGATACAAATTAAAAGACATGGTTTTAGTTTTTCAGAACTTAGCCAAAGAAGATTATTTAATTGCTTTTGCAGATGCTGGATACCTATTTAATCCTTGTAATGCTCGATCACAAAATGGATATGTGTTCACATGTGGTGATACTGCTATTTCTTGACATTTTATGAAACTAACTAAGACAACTACTTCTGACAATTCAAAAATATTGTCAACCCATGAAGCTAGTCGTGAATGTGTATGGTTAATGACTCATCATATACGAGAAGGTTGTGGTTTGTCATCCGGAAAAAAAAAAATCCAACAATTTTGTATGAGGATAACACCTCATGCATTGGACAACTTAAAGAAGGATACATCAAAGGTGACTGAACAAAGTACATCTCACCAAAATTCTTTTTCAAACATGATCGTCATAAGAATGGCGACATCAATGTCTTGTAGATTTGTTAAAGCGAGTACTTAGCAGATTTGTTTACTAAAGCACTTCCAACTGCTACATTTAAGAATTTTACTCATACCATTATTAGATTCCGTCGTCTAAAAGATCTTCAATAATGTACACATCAGGGGGAGTAAATGCGCGTTGTATTCTTTTTCCCTAACCATGTTTTTTTCCATTGAGTTATCTTGGTAAGGTTTTTAATGCGGCAACATTCAAGTGCAAACGCATAATTAATAGGCATTAGATTATTTAATATAATTGACGTCCGAGGGGGAGTGTTATGAAAACAGTATGAATGTCATTATATGTATGATAGTCCTGAAAAAATGTCTATGGAATGTACCCTTTGGAAGCATTGTATCCCTTAGTGTCATAACCATTTGTATATATGTGCATTATGTATATGGATGTTGAATTATAAGAGAATCTAATTTACATTCTCTTTGTACATTCTCTATATTCTCATCTATACCTATATTTTAATTAAAATAAAGGCCACTCAAGCCATCCCTGCCACATGTCACTCTCTCATGAAATTTTTTTTTTGTCTAAACTCTTTTTGTTAGCTTCTTATGTAAGCTATTACTCTAAAAGCCATTAATTTATTTAGCTAACTTCTATATTCATTATTAAAAATATATATTAAAATAAAAAAAATTTAATACAACAAACTACAAAGTATTTTTCTTTGCATGTCAATACTGTAATACCCCATATTTTCACGTATTTTAAGCAGTTATTTTTGTATTTTATACGTGTAATTTTAATATTTTTATTACAAAAGTTGTCTTCAATAAAAATATTAAACAAAATAATTTTAATAAATTTTGATTAAAAATAATTATTTGTGTTTATAAAGGATATTTTATATTTTATAAAATATTTTGAAAAGTTTCTGAAAATAGAATTTAAGAGTTTCCTAACTTATCTTAAGGAAAGGGCATAAAAGTATTTTCCACTATTTAGGATAATTATGGGCTTCACCAAATCCTATTTTGGGGCCTATAAATACCATTTAGAACCCAACTTTCAGATTTCATCTTACATATTTGTGATTAGGATTCAAAAATTTAGAGAGAGAAAAGATCCTTGCTCGGTTTTGGCGACGGGAAGAAGAAAAAAAAATTTGTGATTGATGTTGCCGGAGCCCCGTCGCCGAAGCCCCTCGCTCGCCCGCCAACCACCGCTCCCTTGCCACCCTCCTCCCCGTGTCTGGTATATTTCGAACTTATAAAAAAAATTTCTTCTTCTTTCTTTTTGATTTAATTTTGCAAATTCATGTTTATATTTATGTTTAATCATGATTTTATGAGTTTCAATCATGTTTGATGAAGTTATGATTTGTTTCAAAGCATTAATTAAATTGTTGTTCATGAAATTTTAGATTAGGGTTTATAAAGTAATGAAGTTCTTGATTTTTATAAGTCTAATTATTTAAACTTCAATATTATGATCATGAATTGTAGTTGGGTGAATTTATGATGATTTTATGAAGTTTAGATTGATTTTAAAAAGCTTTAAACACAAAATAAATTGCTGTCCAAATTTTGTAATCATGAAATTCAATAGAATAAATATTATGAACATGTTTTGGCTTATGAACAATTATTCTAAAGCATAGATTGGTTTCGTAATGATGTTAGTAGATTGTAAAAGAGTTTTATGATGAATTTATGATGTTTTTATGAGTTTTCTATGAGTTGAAAGTTAATTAATAAATCTGAAAATTATGTAAAAACAAGTTAAAATAAGTTTTAAGTGTTCATATTATGCTAATATGACCACATATTAATTCTATAATGTTACATATGATTTTTAGTATGTTTTCATGAAGTTTAAAAGTGATTTTAAGCATGTTTAACATGCTGCCCAGATTTTGAAAATTGAATAATTAGGATTTTAAAGTATATAATTAGCATAAATTGATCATATAAATTAAGTAAAATACATTGTATGATTGATTTGTGCTGTTTTTGAGGTTTTCCAAGGATTTTTGATTATTTTAAATTGCTGTCCACTTTTCTAAAGTGATATAAAATTTATGTTGAAGTTTTATAAAGTGTAATTAAATAAGTCCCAAAAACCAAGTAATCTTGAAATAGAAAATTAAAGTGAAGTATGGAATTGAATAGAGACCATATATGGAATGTTTTGGACAAGTTTCCAATATAGAAGTTAGTTTGGAGTTGTTTTAGATCTTAGTCAACAAGGTTTTAATTTTTTTAGTTCTGGTTTTCTTTATGAAGGAGACTTTGAATTAGTCAACTTTTAGAAGTGGTGGCGGTGCACCACTAATTCACAAGGTACGTAAGTACTAACGACAAACATAAAGAATTAGAATTCATGCTTGGATGATCCTGTATGTTATGAAACGTTGTTATGCTTGTTTAAAGTATGCATTGATGTGCATGACAAGTTTTATTAGAAGTATGATTTTATATTATTTTGACATTCCATGTTGATTAGCAATATACATTTTATAAGATTGAATTGGAATGTTATGATCTGTTTAATTTGGAGAATAGCTTAGTTATAAAGAAAGGAAGTTATTTTAAATTTGGTTAGTTACTTAATCAATAAGAAAGGTAGTTGTGAATTTTTATTCACATGATTAAAAGGAGTTAATGAGCAAATATTTTGTACATGTTGCCACTCACAGTTTAATGTGCGGTCAAGGAAAAATAAATAGTTAGCCACTCATAGTTAATGTGTGGTAAAGGAAGTTGAGTTTAATTAAAGGACACACATGAGATTATTTTTGAAACACCTTAAATTGAAGATAATTAATATAGCTGGCCTGGTTTGATGTATGATTTATGTGCTGTTGTATGTGAGTCATAACATTGTTAAATTGGTTAATCACATAAAGTGTAAGAGGATTTGCATCAAAACTCTTGAAACGTATATACCTTGAGTACGAACAATGGGGGGAGGGAACAGAGGTCTATGACTTCTAATTGGAGTACAAGAAGTTGTACTATTTTATATCTTTAATGCGCTTGAATTATGTCACTTTATGTTGAGTCTATGCACAGGTGAAGAGTTGTCAAAGGTAAGTTGTGTGTATGTCTAGTTCATGTTGCTTTGTTGCATAGTCTTTAGTAGTTATGTACTCAGTTTTGCTGACCGTTTGTTTTGTGTGCATGGCTTTTTCTTGGACTTGGCCCTACAATGACCCACCTGTTGGTGAGTAGTTGTCTAGAATAAGAAAAGGCTACAGGTACAAGTGGGAATATGTCACTTCATGTTGGGCTGGAGTGAGAGCGCTTGCTGTGTAGTTTTGATTTTTATTGCTTATGAAGTACTAACCTTTATTTGCATGTTGTTTAATTTTCAAAGTTTCTACTTTTGATTTTTAAGGGCCATTAAAATGGTTTCGAAGTGTAATAAAGTTTGAAGTTGATTTTTATTTTGAGTGTTGGTTTGAATTTGGTTTTGAGACTTGTTTTGAAGTTTAGTTTTAAATTGGTTTTTGGTTTTAAGACTTCCTCTGTAGTACTTTGATAAATGCCTTAGCCGTTATCACGCTGGCAGTAATACTTTGGTTTTTCTGTTATTAGGAGTTTTAATAATTACAATTCTTTAATATTTATAGTATGTTTTCCGGAAAAATATAAGGTAAAAGTTAGGAAATTCCAGGGTGTTACAAAGTGGTTACCAGAGCTTAGATTTTGAAATAAAATAAATTGTATTTTTGGGGGTACCCTAAGTTTTATTTTGGGGAAGACGAATTTCTTATTTTGGAAAGTTTTTGGAAATGGAATTTTCTAAAATTAGTAATTTCCGAAAATAGAAAGTTTTGGAAAATAAAAGGTTTTGTAAAATAAATTATGTGTGCAGGTATGCAAGGAATTCAGGTATGTATTATGCGTTATTGCTTTAATATCATGTGGTGAACTTGGGTAGGAGGTTTGGGCATGTAGGATAGGCTTTGTTTCTGTTCTTTCATGCATATAAGTTCATCATGTTTTATAGTGTTGCTTATGTGAATATTTATATGTAAAGGAAATTGTATGTTAGCCACAAGACCTTTTTTATAGAACTCTTAGTTTGTTTTGTTTTGGGAAGGATGGTCCATTAGTCTTAAGTGCTGTGCAGGATGTCGTATAATCTGCCTAGTAAAGACACACAAATAAGAACCTTGGAGAAGAAAGACTATGAGAGTCCACCCCAGTACGTGTGGAAAGTACGGTTCTACTATTGGTATATGAGTACGGTATTGAAGCGGCCACAAAGGGACCAACCCAAACATGTATCAGCCCTAATTGTTAAGTGTTTTCCCGACCATTCGCCCTACTTTGAAATCAAGGCAAAGTTTAGCGATTTCAACTTTGCTGGAGGACTCCCGAACTACTCTAAATACAAGGATGCAATTGACTAATGGGGCTGTGATTGGAGATACTTGGAAGGTTACATTGTTAGGAAAGAGAAGGAGTATCAGGAGATGCATGCAAGTGAAGAGACCTCTCCCACACCAAGCCCAGATAGTCAAGAAAATGAAGACATGATGGTGAAGGAGACTACTACTAGTTCAAGGAGTGATGAGTCAAGGGACAACTCGTGTTAAAAAATCGAGAACCCGGATCTAGTAATCCCTATGTATGTAAACTTGGTAACCGATTCTGAGGAGGATGAAGAAGAGCTAGACCCTGAGGAGGATGTGGATGAAGAAATAGAAGAAGATATGGAAGATTATATAAAAGATGATCCTGAATTTATACCAAAGAGGTATGTAGTGTCAAGGGATAGAAAGGACAATGTTAAAGTTTAGGGATTCTTATTTAGATAATAATTTTGATATATATAATTAATGTTATTATTATAATTATTTTTTGTGTTATTATTAAATTATTTGTTTGTCTTATTCTTAAAAACAATTTTTTTATTAAAGAAGTAGCTAGTAGTATCGTT
The DNA here is from genome assembly GCA_016808085.1 of Suaeda aralocaspica. Taxonomy (NCBI): domain Eukaryota; kingdom Viridiplantae; phylum Streptophyta; class Magnoliopsida; order Caryophyllales; family Amaranthaceae; genus Suaeda; species Suaeda aralocaspica. The sequence goes on from PYUH01002189.1 coordinate 24,377, forward strand.
TTCAAGAAAAAACGATACGAATACCTTTTTTAATGACAAAACCCCTTTATTAGTATTGTGTGTTCAAGAGAACGAGGGAGCTATTAGTATTGTTTTCTTTTTCTTACAAAGGATAGCTATTAGTGTCTGCTCTATTTGTAACCAAGCAAAAACGATACTAATTAGCCAAACTCAATGATACTAATTTCACTTTTTTCCAATAGTGTTAAGTATTCCGTAAGTTCGTATTATGAATTTGTCACTCTAAGGAAATTAACGTCCTAAGGGCTAAAGAGAAGCTAGTACTATGTAACTAATTACCAATTGATCCCCTCTACAATTATTTATCACAAATAATTGTATAATCATCTCTTTATATGCATCTCAGGCTAACAATAATTCAACATATATATCTCATAGTCAAACCTTTTCTAATATGGTAGATAGATCTTTATCTTGAACTTGATTCCCTTAATTTACTTACGTGGCACTCCCAATGCACTGACTTTTATAATAATTTTTCCACAGATTAACCAATTTGTTACGATGTAAATTTATAAAGACGTTATCTCTATGATTTTTTATTGCAACATTTTGACCAAATGCATCGTTGATCTGGATATGTTCATATGAGATTTTTTTGATTCGTTTCGACATGTACTTTTTAAGATATAATATTTATAACTTTTACTGGTACATAATTAAAGATATTATGTGTTTTATGTTAAATCTATATATGACGTATATATAAAGTAATCTTTTTTTCATTAGATAGGATAAATGTACGCTATCTTTTTAATTAGTTTGAATTAAGATACATAATTATTTTTTCCTCAAAAATAGCTAATCCTACGTGATGTTCTAAAAAAAACTTTCCAAAAAAAACTACTTTATATGTATATATATATTAGATTCAAAATTTATAGTAAGAAATGACATATGATGTATATATTAAAGGGCGTGTTTTCTATGCATCCGATTGCACCATCAATTTAATTGTGCAACCTGCTGTTAACTAATCCGTTACAAAATAAAAAAAAATTGAAACAAAAAAAAGGAATAAAACACGGAAGAGTGGAGAGAGAAAACACAAAACATAAAGAAACCCAAAACACGGAGGACAAATGAGAGAGAAAAAAAGAGTAACACATCCCCAAAAAGTTGTAAAAACCCTAGAAATTACAAAACAATTCAAAGCCAAATTTAGCTGCAACTTCAATGGCGAATGAAGATAATTGTTTCGAAATAATTTTGAAATCAACAATTTCTTCATATTCCGGAAACTATGATGTTAATATTTTCGAATAATCAGAGGAACCAATGGAGATTGATGAAATAGAAGACTCATTCATACATCTTAGATTAAATACTAAGGATATTAACGAAAATATTTACAATAACATGGAGCTTCAAGGTAATCACTTTCTTCATGCATGTTGTATTAAATACTGTAAGTAAACATCATAAAAAATAAAAATTTATATACACTAATTACTAAACAAGATTTATAACCATAAAGATGGTATAATAATAACCATTATACACTATAAAGTAACCCTTAAATTTCTTTGTAAAAAGATTAAAATGAAGAAAGCTATATAAAATATTTACTACTAATAACCATTAAAGTATTATTTAGTAATCAATATTAAATATAACAATTACTACTTTGTAACCATTAAAGTACTAATCAGTAACCAATATTAAATATAACAAGTACTACTTTGTAACCATTAAAGTACTAGTCAGTAACCAATATAAAATGTAACAAGTACTACTTTGTAACCATTAAAGTACTAGTCAGTAACCATTGAAGATGGAAAGAGTAACAAAAAAAATTAAACCATAATGTGTCCACCCAGTAACAATAGAATATTAAGATAAGTAACCATCGAAAAAACTACTAAGTAACCTCAAAACCAATAGTTTGTAACTGATGAGGCTATCGCAAACCTATCAAAAATAAACCAAACAACACTAACTAATGTAGCTAGGAAAGTAGGGATCGAATCCTCAGGGAAAACTCTATTAGTTCTAAAAAGCTTAAACCGTGTAAAGGGCCTTGGTTGAGAAATGTTGATTAACTAAATGACTACTAATTGACTGCTAATCAATTACGGGAAATGACGAAGATTAAAACCAATAAATTAAGGTCTAGGGTTATTCGGGTCACCCGCATGGGAGTTTTGTGCGCCCGCATCAGTCCTTCAGAAGCCCTCTTCAGGCTAACTTTTAATAAAATGCGGGCGCATAGGGAGTTTATGCGGGCGCATAGAGGCCTTAGAATTGCTTATTTTCTTTCTTTTCTTCTTATTTCTTCATAGTTTGTTCATGACTTGTTTCCATAACTTTTTGGCACGCATTCCCGTGCATATGTCATTCTCGTTCCGTCCAAGCTTCCTAGCTTCCTCCCAAACTCGGTTTTCGCTCCTGAAAGTACAAAGCATACCAAAACCGAGCATAAAAACCGCAAATGATAAAATCAAACCATAAAGCTCTAAAATTGCCGGAAATCAATCAAACTTGGTGGAACGCTTCAAAATAGCTAAAGAACACCAAATGAGCTAAAATCAAGCCATAATCACAACTATTAGGCATAAAATTGGCCCGAAACAAGGGGAAAAACACAATAAAAACCGCACATATCTGTAATCATTGAAACAACTAATAAGTAACCACAAAAACAATTGTAACCAATGAAACAACTACTTAGTAACCTCTAAACCAGTAGTTTGTAATCATGGAAACAATAAATAAGTAACCACAAAAAAAAGTTTGTAACCATTGAAAAAACTATTAAGTAACATCTAAAGAAGTATTTTGTAACCATGGAAACAACTAATAAGTAGCCATAATAAATATTTTGTAACCATTGAAACAACTACTTAGTAACCTCTAAAGCAATAAATTGGAACCATGGAAACAACTAATAAGTAACCACAAAATATATCTTGTAACTGTAGAAAAACTACTATGTAACCTCTAAAGAAGTATATTGTAACCATTGAAACAACTAATAAGTAACCACAAAAAATATTTTGTAACCATTGAAACAACTACTTTGTAACCTCTAAAGAAGTATTTTGTAACCATTGACACAACTAATAAGTAACCACAAAAATTATTTACCAATAATTATTCAACTACAAAAACAAAGTAACCATAATGTTTCTACACAGTAACGATAAAAGACTTGAATAAGTAACCTCTAAAACAATGTTATTTAGCTATACTCAATGAGCAACAAGTTGGAATATAAGACAAAGATGATGATGATGAATCACAAGAATATCAAGACGACTACAAAAACAGTTTGTTGGGATTTAGAGCATAAACATCAAAAGAAATCTATGAAGCATACATAAAACATGCTAATGCTATTGGATTTGGAGTTAGAAAATGTACTACAAGATATACACAAGGAACAAATAGAATAATGATAGCAAAACAATTTGTTTCCTCGAAAGAAGGATTTTGATGCAAGAGAACAATAAAAATACTCTACCACCACCTGGTCAAAAGAAGAGAAAGGGCAACAAGTTTCAATTACTAGAACAGGATGCAAGGCATATCTTAAGGCAAAACTACTAGATGATGGAACATTTAAAGTTGTTGAACATGTTATGTCTCATAATCATCAACTCACAAAGACAGAATGGCAACACCTACAAAGATCGGAAAGAAAAATCACTCCTGAGAAGGCATAAGCAATTGACAAAATGTTAGAGTGATTTAAGAGCAAGACAACGATAGAACTTAATGGCTCATCCAGCTGGTGGAATTGATTTTGTTGGGCACACTTCAAAGGATCATTTGAATTACATATCAAGAAAGAAGATGAAAGAAATAGAAGGTGGAGATGCACATAATGGAATAGACAACTTATATCTTAAGCAAGCAGAAGATCCAAACTTCTTTTTTAGATTCAAAATGGATGGAGAAGAAAAATAGAATAAGCTCACAGCGATATTTCTGAGAGATTCACAAATGCTAGAAGATTTCAGTGTTTTTGGAGATGTTATGATATTTGTTATAACATTTACAACAAACAAATACAACTTAATTTGTTGTCCCTTTGTTGGTGTTAACAACCATTGGCAAAATGTAATGTTTGTGCATTCATAGCTGATGAAAAAACAGACACATTTGAATAGCTTCTAATTACCTTCAAGAAATCAATAGATGGTCTTCAACCTACAACAATATCCACTGACCAAGATTTTGCAATGGCAAATGCAATGCCAAGGTATTTTATATTCGGGCTTAATTAGTAACCAATGTGATTTTCCATAGTAACCATTAATAAATCGTTGAGTAACCATTTAAAAAAAAAAAAAAAAAAGTTAACTAATTTTTTCGTTCATGCAGGCTTTTCATGGAATTAGACACAGGCTTTGCATATGGCATTTGCTTAAAAATGTTGTTGGAAGATTTGATTCTTTGTAAAAGGACAAGAATCTAAAAATGACTTCGACAAATGTTTGACTGGTTGTGCTTTGAAACCACAGTTTGATCAATGTTGGGAAAATATGATTTCACAAAGAAGTGAAAGTGCCAACAATGCAATTAGATTTAATGCTACAAAAAACATAAGTCTGATGGATTTATTCAAGATTTTCAAGAAAACAATAATGAGATGGAGGAGGAATTAATCCAATGAAGATTTTAAATGCTAAAACTCAATGCCAACATCAACTCTTCCGATGTTTGGACTAATGAAGCATGCAGCTGTAATATATACTCAAACATTGTTCAGGGTGGAAGCATAATTAAAAAGAAGGATGAAGTTGGTTCAACATTCATGTATGAAGTGTAAATTGAGAATGATGACACTTCAATTCATCATGTAAACTTCAATGCTGCAACAAACCTGATGGAATGCACAAGTCAAAATTTTGAAGAAGTCGGATGGCTGTGTTACCATGGATTGAGGGTACTTATGCGACATTCTGTAACTAGAATTCCAGATATACATATAAGTAAGAGATGGACAAAGAAGGCAAAGAGTGAAATCTGTGACAAAAGAAAGCTATAGAATCACAGTGCAGCTCAAAAGGAGAAATTTATGCCTTCGAGAACAGTGATGGCAATAAGATCATACAATTTGATCCTAAAGGCCAAGAATACAAAGAGACCAGAGAAAAGTATGAAGAAGTTCATAAATGCTTGACAACTGAAATGGGTCAATTGATTGAGACAACATGCAAACAAAATGAAGCACAAGAAGGAAATGAAGAAGCAAACATAAGTGAGGTCATTGATGAAAGACCAATACTAATTGTGGATGATCTAAACAAACACATCACAAAAGGTCGCAAGAAAAGAGGATAAGTACAATCTAAGAAAAACATCCACCCAAATATAATGAAGACAAAGGCTATGATAGCAAAATGTGTGAATAGAGAATTTGGTTCCAAAACTCCAATTCTAAAATCAACTTTATTTTGAATTATTTTTTTTTTGGGATGATATATACAAAAACATTGTTATTTCAGTTATTTTCTAAAATGGTTTTTTAGTTTTGATATTAATAGAAATAAATTGAAAACACATAAAGTAACCAGTATAATCAATTGAAGTAACCACTAGAATTAATGTTTTGAAATTGATGTTATTAAGATAACAACAAACTAACCACTAGATAAAAACTAACCTGTATAATTCAATGAACTAACCATTGAAAAATAAGAAAGTAACCACTATAATTTAACGAATCAGCCATTGAAATGAAAAGAACTAACCACTATAATATTGTAAAGTAACCACTAGTATTAGTGTTTTATTTTTTAGTCATTAAAATGACAACAATGTAACCACTATAATTTAATGAAGTAACCATTGAAATGAAAAGAATTAACCACTATAATATTATAAAGTAACTACCAGTATTAGTGTTTTATTTTTAAGTTATTAAAATTACAATAATTTAACCATCCAAAAAACAAAAAGTAACCACTATAATTTAATGAAGTAACCATTGAAATGAAAAGAGTTAACCACTATAATATTATAAAGTAACCACCAGTGTTAGTGTTTTATTTTTGAGTTATTAAAATTACAACATTGAAACCATTGAAAAAACAAAAAGTAACCACTATAATTTAATGAAGTAACCAAAAAATTAGAATAACAATAAGATAACAATTGCTAGATTAGAAAGTAAAAAAAATATAAAGTTATTGAAGTAAACAATAAAATTAAACCACTTAGGGAATTTTCACTTTCAATACCTTGGGGTGCCTTTAGTAGCCAAGTTCTAAGATGTTAAGTTATGCTGATAGAATTCAATTGTTGAAGTCATTTCTTCAGAGGATTACAAAATAAACATCAAAGTATACATTGGAATAAAGTAATCAAATAATTAGTAACCGTAAAATAAGTAATCAATGAAATGACAAATGAAAAGGTAACCTAGTAAGATTAATCAGAGTAACCATTGAAGAATCTCATTTGTAACCATTACAAATAGAAAAATAAAAATTTTCAATTCCAAATGTACTACAAACTTCTAGTTGTATTACATACAATAAAATGAAAATTAAAATCTATTACATATAATAAAAGTTCAGCAAATTATATACTAATATTTTTTAACTCATTCAATTCTTCGTTGCATTTGTTTCTTCTTTATTTGCTTTTGTTTTCTCCTTCTCTTTTATCTTATTCTTCTCTTTATTCTTCCTCAATTGTTTTTGTTTCACATATCCAAGTACATGTTTCAAAACATCTTGGCTTTGTTGAATTGAATCTTCAACACAACGTAATATTGGATCATGCATGATGTTTAGATCAGACAAAACTAGAGAAGCACAAATTTCAGCACGAAACACACATCAACTCATTGCCTTCATATGGTAATGAAAGAAATTAATTAAACTAAAAATCTTGAACGTATGTACGATATAATTTTTATCAAAACAAAAATAACCAGATACTTACCCTCATTAAATTTGCAGCAGAGAATTGTTTGCCGACATAAACACAACAATGATAGAGCATAAAAACTGCACAGTCCATATTTGAAGGCAATCGTTGCCAGTCAAATGGAGTTTGCTGAATAGGAAATGTCAAAATATATTTTCCATTCTCATTTCCGATGCTTTCAAAAAACTCTGATATGTATTTTCTCTACAGAAAAAAACAATAATTAAGAATAAATCAACTAAGTAACCATCAAAGAAATACTTTGGTAACCAAGAACAATAAAACAATTAATAAGCATTATTAACCATTCAAAAATAATAAAGTAACCATCAGAGAACTAATTTCGTAGCCAATAACAATAAAGCAATAAATAAGAGTTAGTAACCATTTAAAAACAATAACTTAACCGTCAAAGAACTAATTTGGTAACCACTAACATTTGTTTAAAAGCAATAAGTAAGAGTAGTAACCATTCAAAAACAATAAAGTAACCTCCAGTTAACTAATTTGGTAGCTGATAAGTGCATTTTATTCATGTATTTTACCCTCTTTTTTGGTTTATTTCGACTCTAACCTATGCACTTCGGAGCTATTTTGGCTAATATTTTTTATGGAGTTGTTTGTGCTTTTTGTGACATTTTGCAGGATTTCGGTGTTTTTGCATTGATTCCAAGGCAATTATATGAGCTACAACTAGATATGAGGAGTCATGGGTTAGTATTGAAGCATTCACAGAGCTATGATGAAGCCTTGATTAGCTACAAGACGAGTTGTCTTGAGTTTAGCGAAGAAGTCATTCCGCTCGGGCAGTCGGGCGGAATTTACTTAGAAATCTTTGAAGCTTTTGAGGCAAAAACATTGATCGCGCCCGATCGAGCAGATTTTGCCCGTGCAATTGGGCGGATTGCTTCCAAGGCCAAAATCACTCCCTCCGTGAGCCCGATCGGGCGCATTTCGCCCGGTTGGTCGGGCAGTTCATCAGGATGGGCTTTTTCTCCTTTTTAGCCTTGGGATTTGAAGCTTTTGTATAAATAGCTAATGTTTTTAGGCTTTTGGGGCTAACTTGACATTATTATTATTATTATTATTATTATTATTATTATTATTATTATTATTATTATTATTATTATTATTGTTATTATTATTATTGTTATTATTATTATTACTATTATTATTAGAGCCTAGGATTTCATTCAATTTCCCTCTCTAGAATATTATTTTGTTCAATTCAATCTTTCATTCAATACAATTCCAATTTCAGGTTTTATTCAATTTCTTTTATCGTTTTCATTATTTTATTTTTGTTTGTAGTTTATAATTATTAGTAGTAGTAGTTTTTTTTTATATCTTGTTTTATGCCCTAGAATTTATGTTCTTAATTTTTATAGCTTATGGTAATTAGTTTATTTGATTCAATCATGTTTGTAGTTTTAGTTTTAATATTAATTTGTTTTCTATAGTTTTAATTATGTGTGAGTAGTTTAGTTTCTAGGGCTAGAGGATCCATGGATTGCTTTCATTGTTTTAATTTATGATTAATTAATGTGTTTTATGTTATTTCTGAATTCCTATTTTCAATTACTATTGCTTTCAATTAAATACTGGCCAGGTTTGATTGTGATACAAATATTGATCACAACTTCGAAGGTTTGATTGAAGCTGCTAACAAGGGTGCAACCATGGGGAAATTAATTACTTATGGAGATTCAAGTCTAATGGGTGCATCCAGGGTTGGGATTTGCGTGTGCATGGTCGAACATACTTAGGTGTGGCACGCAAATCAAGGCAAGAGGTTTGACAAGGGGAATAAGTTGGTTTTGCCTATGAGTTTTTATCCCATTTCACGTGATAGGGTTTTTCTCATTTTAGGCATTGAGTCTTTCATTTCTTGAAGTGTCTTAATCTTCATTTTCAGTCTTATACACATGGAAAATGACTTCTTGAAGGTTTCTTGATTAAAAGATTGAACCTTGAATGGTTTCTTGAAGATTTGAAGAAAAATCTCAAAAATTGCGCAAAATTGGATCTTCACTTGTGGCGTGATTTTTGGACGATCTTCTATGGATTTGGGTAGATTTTATTTTTGTGTAATTCTGGTTCTAATTTGTTGATTATCTTGATTATCAAGGTATTAGAAATTTTGTTAAGATATTTTTTGTTTAGATATAGTTTGTTAGAGTTTGTTAGCAAGATGAGAATGACATGCAGTGATGATGTGGCATCTTATCTTGTGAGTCATTGTTGAGTCATCTTAGGGGACGATTTTCTTAGTCTTGTGCGTGTACTGCTTAGCTGCTTTTGTTAGTATTTTGTTTTTGATTATGACTATAAACAATCTCAACATTAGTTTGTAAAATTCACATTTGATTAATGAAATAAAGTTTTGTTTTGTTTACTTAAAAAAACAAAAAGACGGAAATTTAGGAGTTGGTGGATTTTCCTTTATACTCTTGTGTGTGGATTAAGTAGTGGCTTTGAGGGTGCTTAGGCTTTAATCAAAGACTAGTTATTCAACCTAAATTCAAGAATTTTGGTGGCTTAGTCTTTAGAAATTCGTGGGTTTAGTCTTACCTTTGTGAGTTTTTTAATTCATACGAAAATTCACATCAAATTTGGTGCTTTCGTTGAGAGATTAAAACGATCAATACTCAAGCGAAATTAGCTATGGCAGAGGAGCAATCTATAAACCTAAATTCATACGAAAATTCACATCAAATTTGGTGCTTTTGTTGAGAGATTAAAACGATCAATACTCAAGCGAAATTAGTTATGGCAGAGGAGCAATCTATAAACAACAAGCAGGGAATTCCTTATGAGCAAGATAGCGATGTTCAAAGGGACAATGAGATCAAAGAATTACGCAACGTGTTGGAGGAACTAATGCAATTCGTGGGAAGCAAGTCTAAATCGAACAACCTTGATGAGTCTAGTTTAAGTTCTAGTGATGATGATTCTACTAGAGGCTCACGTAGGCGTAGGAGGGTTATAGACTCAAGTTCAAGTGATGAAGATGATAGGAAAAGGCATAAAAAACGAGATAAACCAAGGGATGATGACCGAAACTTGAAGTTGGACGTTCCTGAGTTCAATGGAAGTTTTAATCCGAAAGTTTTTTCTTGATTCGTTGAGGAGAACCGAAAGGGTGTTTAATTACAAAGATTATGATGATTCTAAGGCCATTAAGGTGGAGGAATTGAAGTTATCATCTTATGCTAGTCTTTGGTATGAAGGCTTGCAAAGGAAGAGAACGAAAGAAGGAAGATCCAAGATCACCTCTTGGGGAAAATTGAGGAAAGAGTTGAGGAAATGTTTTGTTCCTCATGAATATGAAAAAAACAACTTCCTAAAGATGCATGCTTTGAAACAAAACTCAAAAAGTGTTGAAGAATACATTAATGAGTTTGAAAAGATGGTCATCATATGTGATATTAAAGAAAAGGAGGATCACAAGGTGGCTAGGTTTGTTGCAGAACTTGAAGAATCTATCAAGGAGAAAGTAGAATTGCAACCCTATTGGACTTTTGACGAAATTTGCAAGGTAGCTTTGAGAGTTGAAACGCAAGGACACTCAAAAAAGTCTAAGACTTTCTTCAAAACTTACGAATCCAAGAAGGAGAAAGAGGTAGTGTTTGCGCAAAACACTAAGCATAGGGTTAAAAGTGGAGATAAGCCAAGGGTCATTACTCCTACAAAATTCTCATCAATTCCTGATGACAAAAGGAGGTGTTTCAAGTGCCAAGGATATGGCCATGTGCAGCGAAATTATGCTAGTTCAAGAGTCATCACAGTTAGAGAGGCAAGGGAGATTGAAGAAGCCTATCTAGATGTAATTATTGAAGAAGGGGAGCAAGATGACATTGAGCAAGAGGATAAAAGCAGTAATGATATGGAGGAAGTTTATCTTGAGACTCATGGACAAGCCTTAGTGTTGAGGAGGGTTTTACAGGCTAAACCCACGCCCTTGGAGGAAAGTCAAAGAGATAAGATTTTCATGACAAGATGCGTAGTTGAGGGCAAGCTTTGTGATGTGATCATTGATAGTGGTAGTTGCACGAATGTGGTATCTACTTTGTTGATTCAAAAGCTTAACTATCCTACTCATAATCATCCTCATCCATACAAGCTTCATTGGCTAAGCAATACTAGTGATGTTAAGGTAACTAAACAAGCTTTAATATCATTCAAAATTGCGCAATATGAGGACAGTGTTTTGTGTGATGTTTGCCTATGGATGCGTGCAATAGACTACTTGGGAGGCCGTGGAAATATGATAGAGCTGTTCAATATGATGATAGGACTAATGTTTATGTCATCAAAAAACACGCCAATGGCAAGTCTATTGCATTAAATCCATTGAAAGCTGTGAAGGTTCAAAAGCAATAAACTATGGAGAATAAGAGAGGGGCGTTTTTTACGAGTGTAAGAGAGGTGGAAAGGGAATTAAATTCTTGTAATCAGGTCTTTTTTCTCATGGCTAAGGAAGTACAAGAAGGTTCCTCATCCATTCCAGCAATTTTGAAGCCTTTGTTGCATGAATTTGAAGATGTGTTTCCTAATGATCTACCACCGGAGTTACCACCTATAAGAGGCATTGAACATCAAATTGGTCTTATTCTTGGGGCTCAAATTCCAAAAAAAAACCAGCCTACAAATGTAATCTAGAGGAAACCAAGGAGATTCAAAGGCTAATATAAGAGCTAATGGAACGTTGATTTAGAGCATGAGTCCTTGCGTAGTGCCCACGTTAATTGTTCCTAAAAAGGATGGTACTTGGAGAATGTGCATGATTAAAGAGCAGTCAACAACATCACCATCAAATATAGATTCCCAATTCCAAGGTTAGATGATTTACTTGATGAGTTATATGGTTCTAATGTGTTTACCAAGATTGATCTTAGGAGTGGGTATCATCAAATTCGCATGAAAAAGGGTGATGAATGGAAAACAGCTTTCAAAACAAAGTTGGAGCTCTATGAATGGCTAGTTATACCTTTTGGTCTTACTAATGCACCTAGCACTTTCATGAGACTCATGAATGAGGTATTGAAGCCATATCTTGGAAAGTTTGTTGTTGTTTACTAAGATGACATTCTGGTTTATAGTAGAAGCAATGAAGATCATCTACAGCATCTAAGGAGTGTTTTCGAAACATTCAGGAAACAAAAATTTTATGGGAAGCTCGAAGAATGTTATTTTATGGGAAGAGGCCTATTCCTTATTTTGGGGCAAGGTTGAAATATTCTACCTATGATAAAGAGTTTTATGCAATTGTTAGAGTTCTTGATCATTGGAGTCATTATCTAAGACCTCATCACTTCATTCTACATTCTGATCATGAATCATTAAAGCATATTAATGGCCAGCAGAAGTTGAATCCTAAACATGCCAAGTGGGAAGAATTCCTACAATCTTTTCACTTTTCATTAAAGTACAAAGAAGGCAAGTCTAATGTTGTTGCAGATGCACTTTCACGAAGGTATGCTCTCATTAGTATGTTGAATTGCAAGCTACTTTGTTTAGATATGATCAAAACATACTATGAGCATGATGACAATTTATTTCCTGTATTGCAACGAATGAGAAAGGGTGTTATGGGCTCTTATGTGATGCATGATGGGTTCTTATTTAAAGGTAATCAATTATGTGTGCCCGATGGATTCTTATTTGAAGGTAATCAATTGTGTGTGCCTAAGTGTTCAATTAGAGAATTATTTGTCAGAGAAGCGTATGGTGGAGGGTTAGCAGGGTATTTTAGCATTACTAAAACTCTAAACATGTTACAAGAACACTTTTATTGGCCTAAGATGATTGTTGATGTTGAGGCTATCATCTCTCAATGTGCAGTCTGTTAGTTGTCAAAAGCTTCTTTTCATTAAGGTCACTACACACCATTGCCTATTGCTGAAGGTCCTTGGGAAGATGTCTCCATGGATTTTATTATGGGATTGCCTAGAACTACAAGAAGCAAGGATTCTATCATGACTGTGGTAGATAGATTTTAGAAGATGGCTCACTTTACACCTTTCCATAAAACAGATGATGCTATGAATGTTGCAGACCTGTATTTCAGAGACAATGTGAAGCTTCATTGAATTTTGAAAACTATTGTAAGTGATAGAGATACGGAATTTATGAGCTATTTCTGGAAGTCTCTGTGGAAGCTTGTTGGTAAGAAACTACTCTTTAGTACATCATATCATCCTCAAACTGATGGGCAAACAGAAGTCACAAATAGAACACTTGGTGTCTTGTTGCATTGTTTGGTGAGTAAGACGCAGAAAGATTGGGACTTGAAGCTTGCACATGCAGAGTTTGCCTACAATAGTTTACCTACTTTTGCTACTAAACACTCGCCATTTGAGGTTGTTTATGGGGTGAATCCTAGGTTTCCTATTGATCATATTGATATTCCAAAGGGTGAATTGGTGCACAAGGATGCTTTGGCGAAAATTGAGTATATGCAGAAGCTTCATGCGCTGGTTAGGGATAGGATTGAGAAGGTGAACGAGCAATACAAGGCTCGTGCAAATAAGAATCGTCATCAACATTCTTTCAAGGAGGGAGACTTGTTTTGGCTATACCTAAGTAGGGAGAGATTTCCAAATAAATGCAAGAATAAGCTTATGCCTAGGTGTGATGGTCCATTCATGGTGTTGAAGAAGATTGGTGACAATGCTTATCAGCTTGAATTGCCAGGTGAATATGGAGTCCATGCTACATTTAACATTGCTGATTTGACGCCTTATGTTTCTGATGATCAACTTCGAGGTTTGATGACAAAATCTTTTGAAGAAGGGGATGCTGATACAAATATTGATCACAACTTTGAAGGTTTGATTGAAGCTACGAACAAGGGTGAAACCATGGGGGAATTCATTGCTTAAGGAGATTCAAGTCTAATGGGTGCATCCATGGTTGGGATTTGCGTGTGCATGGTCACACATACCTAGGTGTGGCACGCAAATCGAGGCAAGAGGGTTTACAAGGGGAATAAGTTGGTTTTGCCTAAGAATTATTATCCCATTTCACTTGATAGGGTTATTCTCATTTTAGGCATTGAGTCTTTCATTTCTTGAAGTGTCTTAATCTTCATTTACATCCTTATACACATGGAAAATGACTGCTTAAAGGCTTCTTGATTATAAGATTGAATCTTGAACGGTTTCTTGAAGATTTGAAGAAAAATCTCAAAAATTGCGCAAAATTGGATCTTAACTTGTGGCGTGATTTTTGGACGATCTTCCATGGATTTGGGTAGACTATATTTTTGTGTAAATCTGGTTGTAATTTGTTGATTATCTTGATTAGCAAGGTATTAGAAAGTTTGTTAGGATATTTTTTGTTTAGATATAGTTTGTTAGAGTTTGTTAGCAAGATGAGAATGACATGCAGTGATGATGTGGCATCTTATCTTTTGAGTCATTGTTGAGTCGTCTTAGGGGACGATTTTCTTAGTCTTGTGCGTGTTCTTCTTAGCTACTTTTGTTAGGATGTTGTTTTTTGATTATGACTATAAATAATCCCAACATTAGTTTGTAAAATTCACATTTGATTAATGAAATAAAGTTTTGTTTTGATGAATTAATCTCAACGGGATTGTCAATGATTTCATGAAAACCATCTTCATTATAAACAGGATCAGAATTATTTAGAGCAGGAGAAGATGAATTATCAGCAGGTTTGGACCCCTGTGAACCTCTTGAAACATCCTGAAATTGATCTCTAATACCTTCAACTCGCTTGTCACATTGATAATTTCGTATCTCGTTGCAAATACAAATAAGATTTCTCAAGAGCCCTAAAATATTTAGAAATAAAAATAAAAACTATATATTGATAGTTATTAAAAGTAACCACTAATAAAATAAAAAGTAATCATCAACATGGACAATAGTAACCATCAGAAAATTGTTTTGTAACCATCAAAATTCATAAAGTAGTAATTCAAAAACAATAAAATGTAAAGACATTTGAAAAAGTAACCATGAGCATTAAGAAAAGTAACTATATATGAAAGTCTGTAACCATGAAAACAAAACATAATAATCATACACACAACACAAAGTAACCATTAAAAATTTTTTTTGTAACCATAAGATAAAAACAAAGTAACCATAAAAAGAAGACAAACTAACCATTACAAAGTCTTTTTGTAAACATGAAAAGAAAACATACTAATCATGCACAAAAGACAAAGTAACCATACAAAGTCATTTTGTAACCATGCAAAGAAAACATATTGATCATACACAAAACAAAAACTAATCATTAAAATTAAAGTAATTTTGTAGCCATAAAAAAAAACCAGGTAACCACACAAAGAAGAAAAAATAACCATTACAAAGTAATTTGGTAACCATAAAAAAACATAGTAATCATACACAAAACACAAAGTAAACATTAAAAAATAAGTCTGTAACCATAAAAAGAAAACAAAGTAACCATTATCAATTAATTTGGTAACCATGAAAAGAAAACATATAAAATAATACAAAGAACAAAAAGTAACCATTAAAAATAATTTTGTAACCATAAGAAAAAAAAGTAACCATGAAAGGAAAACAAAGTAACCATTACTAAATTAATTTGGTAACCATGAGAACAGAATATAGTAATCATACACAGAACACAAAGTGACCATTAAAAATAATTATGTAACCACGAAAAGAAAACAAAATAATCGTTAAAGTAAGTAAAGTAACCACTGACAACTCATATAGTAACCATTAAAGAGAACAAGAGTAAATAAATAAAAAAATTGGGTACAACTACTTACATTTTTACTTTGTTGTTCAATTTGGTGACCTGACAATAGAAAATCAAAAAGATAGTAACTGACAGTTTGAGAAGAAGAAACAACCGGAAAACCATAATTGAAGCCAACGTTAACTTGCTCTTGATACTTAGAGTGTTCATCATCATGCTTTCTTTTATCTTGATACTTGGTATCATCCTTCTCATGCTTAATATCAACATTCTTCCCCTCCTCCTTAGAATGATCCATAACTTCTTCATGATCATCAGAATTAACTTCAACAAAAATAGAAGTAATAGAAAAATCCTTATCCAACTGTCCAGAACCAAAACGAGGTGATTCGTCTTTGATCCTCTTCCTCATCTTTTCATCATTCTAATGTCTGATCAAAGGAATAGTTTTAGGCAACCTAATACCTCTAAACAACACCCTATGAAAACAGGAAATATGCAAAAATAAATTGCATCCTATAATGTTGTTTTGAGTAGGCTGATAATTTGACACAGTTTCCGTCAACTCATCTAATACATACAAACACCAATTGAAATTTTTTATCTCATCAACATCTTGTAATTCCCTTATAAGCTTCAAGTCTGCATTTCGGTTTAGACTTAGAGTGAATATAGTAATCATGCACAACATTAGAAAGCATTTTTTGAAATCAGCATTCCTTGACTTCATATCTTGATCATTATTTTTCTGCAAACCTATCAAAATAGGGACACTCACTACACCTTTTCTACCATAATTTTCCTTAAATGCCTACTTAAATTCCTTGTCTTGACTAGAACCAGAAATAGGGACTTTCAAAGGGCCAATAGGAATAACTGATATTCTTTGATTTCACTAAGAATAACTGATCTAGCATGAGTATCAAAAATACTATATAACCAACGAATCATGTCATAAAGAATTTTAGTAATATGTAAGTAAAATAAACTCCCGAAACCAATATCATGCACAGTTTATTTCTGATTATTAGTGAAAGAACTTGAATGTATAAGGTTAACCACAAAAGCTGGCAAACACTTTGGCCTCATCACACCAACATTAACATCAGAAGAACCAACAACATCTACTGCATTCTCTCATTTAAGAACAAGATCTGAAACATGAAGCTTGTTATCTTTCTCTTCTCCAGAACCAATTTCCTTTACCCTAGGACGCTTCTTCCCAACAACTTTGACGTCAATCTTCTCAGCCGTTTCATCCTTAACATTATCAACTTTTCTTTGCTCCACATTACCAACAAAAGTTTTCCTTTACTTGCCATAGTAACCTTTTTACTCCTTATAGGTTTCTTCAAATAGCTAAACAACTTCTCTGTAACACCTTGGAATTTCCTAACTTTCTACTCTATATTTTTCCGGAAAACATATTACAAATATTAAAGAATTATAATTATTAAAACTCCTAATAACGAAAAAACCAAAGTAGTACCGCCACCGTGATAACGGCTAAGGCATTTATCAAAGTACTACAGCAAAAGTCTTAAAAATAAAACCACATTAAATTTTAAGCTTCAAAACAAATCTCAAAACCAAATCCAAACCAACATTCAAAAAAATCAACTTAAAACTTTATTACACTTCGGAACCATTTTAATGGCCCTTAAAAGCCAAAACTAGAAACTTTAAAAATTAATCAACATCCAAATAAAAGTTAGTACTTCATAAGCAATAAAAATTATAACTACAAAACTACAAATCAGACGCTCTCACTCCAACCCAGCATGAAATGACTTATGCCTACTTGTACCTGTAGCTTTTCTTATTCTAGACAACTACTCACCAACAAGTAGGTCATTGTAGGGCCAAGTCCAAGACAAAGCCATGCACATAAAACAAACAGTCAGTAAAGCTGAGTACGTAACTACTAAAGACTATAAACAACAAACAACATAAACTAAAACATACACACAATTTACCTTTGACAACTTTTCACCTGTGCATAGACTCGACAACTTAATTATTATATTTAAACTTTGGATTCTGCACCGAACGGGTTTCCTTTCCTTTAAAATCACCCTATTGGGCACCAACTCCAAGAAGGTATTACCTATGTCACATAAAGTGACGGAAATCCAGCGCATTAAAAATATAAAAGAGTACAACGTCTTGTACTCCAATTAGAAGTCATAGTTCTCTGTTCCTTACGACTCCCCCCATTGTTCATACTCGAGGTATGTACATTCCAAGAGTTTTGATGGGAATCCTCTTACACTTTACGAGTTTAACCGGTTTAACAATGTCATGACCCACATACAACATCACATAAAAACATGCATCAAATCAAGCAAGCCATATTAATTATCCTTGATTTAAAGTGATTCTAAAAATAATCCCATGTGTGTCCTTGAATTAAACTGAACTTCCTTTAACACACATTAACTTTGAGTGGCTAACTATTTACTTTCTCCTTGACCACACATTAAACTGTGAGTGGCAACATGTATAACATAATTTCTCATTAACTCCTTTTAATCATGTGAATAAAAATTCACAAACTACCTTTCTTGTTGATTAGGTAACTAACCAACTTTAAATAACTTCCTTTCTTTATTAATAAGCTATTGGCCAAATTAAACTGATCATAACATTCCAATTCAATCTTATGAAATTTATATTGCTAATCAACATGGAATGTCAAAATAATATACAATCATGCTTCTAATAAAACTTGTCATGCACATCAATTCATAATACAAACAAGCATAACAATGTTCCATAACATAAAGGATCATCCAAGCATGAATTCTAATTCTTATGTTTGTCTTTAGTAATAACGTACCTTGTGAAATAGTGGTGTTCTGCCACAACTTCTAAAAGTTGACTAACTCAAAGTATCCTACATAAAGAAAACCGAAACTAAATTAAAACCTTGTTGACTAAGTTCTACAACAACTCTAAACTAACTTCTATATTGGAAACTTATCCAAGACATTCCCTATATGGTCCCTATTGAATTTCCATACTTTACTTTAATTTTTCTATTGCAAAATTACTTGGTTTTCGGGACTTATTTACACTTTATAAAACTTCAACATAAATTTTATGTCACTTTAGAAAAGTGGACAGGAATTTAAAATAATCAAAACTCCTTGAAAAACCTCAAAACAACACAAATCAACCATACAATGTATTAATTAATTTATATGATCAATTCATGCTAATTACATACTTTAAAATCTTAATTATTTACTTTACAAAATCTGGACAGCGTTAAACATGCTTAAAATCACTTTTAAACTTCATGAAACATACTAAAAATCATATGTAACATTACAGAATTAACATGTGATCATATTAGCATAATATGAACACTTAAAACTTATATTAACTTGTTTTTTCAAAATTTTCAGATTTATTAATTAACTTTAAACACATGGAAAACTCATAAAAGCATCATAAATTCATGACAAAACTCTTTTACAATCTACTAACATCATTATGAAACCAATTTATGCTTTAGAATAATTTTTCATAAGGCAAAACATATTCATAATATTTATTCTATTGAATTTCATGATTACAAAATTTGGACAGCAATTTATTTTATGTATAAAGCCTTTAAAATTCAATCTAAACTTCATAAAATCATCATAAATTCACCCAACAACAATTCATGATCATAAAATTGAAGTTTAAATTAAAACTCATAAAAATTAAGACTTTCATAACTTTATAAAACCTAATCTAAAATTTCGTGAACAACAAATTAATTCATGCTTTAAACCAAATCATAACTTCATAAAACATGATTGAAACTTATAAAATCATGATTAAACATAAATATAAACATGAATTTGCAAAATTAAATCAAAAGGAATGAAGAGGAAAAAAATTTTATAGGTTCGAAAATACCGGACAAAGGGGAGGAGCAAGGCCGGCGAGGGTGGTCGGCGGACGGCGAGACGGCGGGGCTCTGGCAGACAAAGCAACAAGGTTTTTTTTTCTTCCTTCGCCCAAATCCGAACAAAAAAAAATAATCTTCTCTCTTTTTTTTCGGACTTCTTCTCCTTTTTTTCTTTCTCTTTCTTTCTCTAAATTTTGGAATCCTAATCACAAATATAAAAGATGAAATCTAAAAATTGGGTTTTAAAGGGTATTTATAGGCCCCAAAGTAGGATTTGGTGAAGCCCATAGTTATCCTAAATAGTGGAAACTACTTTTATTCCCTTACCTTAAAATAAATTAGGAAACTCTTAGAATTTCTATTTTTAGAAACTTTTCAAAATATTTTATAAAACATAAAATATTATTTATAAACACAATAATTATTTTGCTTAAAATTTATTTAAATTCCTTTGTTTAATATTCTTATTGAATACAATTTTTCAATAAAAATATTATAATTACACGTATAAAATACAAAAATAATTCCTTAAAATACGTGAATATATGGGGTATTACATTCTCACTATCAGATTCTGTATTTTCATCTTTAGTATTTTGATTCTATTCATCCTTTTCAGTCTTTTCAGAATCATTCTTCGTGTCATCATTTTTGTTAGATAAATCATCAATTTTATCTTCATCCATTGAAGTATATTTAGGTTCTTGTTCTTATCATCATCTTGTATATCACCAGTACTATATGAAAATTTAAAGATGTTGTGACAACAGAATCAGTAACCATTATTCAATAAACATATAACTATTCTAACACAACAAAGTAACCACATGGTATCAACATACATAACAATGCAACTACTATTGAGCAATCATGTAATATAAGAATAGTAATCATCACAAACCTATGAGTAACTATTAAAAAACTACTAAATAACTACTAAAATAGTAAACATGTTTTTTAAAATGCGAAAATTTATGCTAAAAATCCCAACTTTGAGCCATCTGCTCAAAATAATCCCAACTTTGCGTAATCCCAAAATAATCCCAACTTTCAACAAAAATTCTCATATTGGCCCAATTGATTATTTACCTCGTAAACAGGTTACTAATTAGTTCTTCCCTCTTCAAAATCTATTTTTCCCTCCTAAACCTGTCAAATTAACGACTACCCTCCTCTTTCTACTCTTTTCACTCCCTCAATTTCCAATTTTATCATACACTAATAATCTCCATTTCTTCAATATTTTTTCCTTTTTTTTTGCAGTTCAATCAAAAAAGCATTAGACAACTTATACGTAGATTCAAACCATCGCAACAGCTCAACTCTTCGCAAGCTCGTTTTCGATGGCATTAAAACATTCAAGGACAATTCTCTGTATCAAAACGACATTCGATTCCTCAAAGTTTGGTTCATCTAAGTAATTTTCCTAATTTTTAGGGTTTTTAACATATTTACTTCAAAATTTTCGTTTTTAATTTTTTTTTACGGAATTTATTACATTTCTAGGGTTGTAATTTTGTTTTTGCAGATGGATTGCGTCGGAGATTTCGACGCTGTTTTTAAGGAAATTGAGGAGCGTCGAATTTGCTTAAAAAATACTCTACTTTACGAAACTTGTGCTTTGTTTTTGGAAGCTAAAGGACAGTTTGTTGATGCTCATACAATCTACAAAATTGGAATCTCAAGGTTTTTGGTTTTTATTTTCTTTGGTTTAACGATTTAATTTTTTATTTTTCTAAAAATATTTTTGAGCCACTAGATTGATGAGTTGAAGAAATTTTTGAAAATAAGAAAAAAAAAACAGAAGAAAAAAGAGAACAAAAGCAGAAGAAAAAAAATAGCAGAAAAAAGTGATGGAAGAAGGTTAAAAAATGACAGTGAAGGGGGGAATTTAAGGAGGGAAAAGGGTGGTTGAATGTTGGTTATGCAATTAAAGTCCCACAACATCAGCTAGAAGTGGATAACTACGGCAGTTGGATGATGGTTAAGAAGCCAGTGAGAAAACGTTTGACCAAACAGGATCCGCAGGCAGCTGAAGCGGGAAAATCAAAGTCCAGTTTCAAATTTTCCATTGGGAGAAAAAATCCTTAACAAAAATATGGCACCAACTAAGGAAGGTTCAAGATTCAATATCTTGGAGAATATTATAGAAAATCAAGGAGATGATGTCAACCAGATAATTGAGGAGGTAAATCTCCCGTCAATCATTCAATCACCAACGGAAAAGGAAAGTCCGAATAACAACGTACCAGCCTTTCCTACTATTGACTTGAGTTATTCTTGACAAGGGAAAAATATGAGATCGCAAGAAAAAGGGTTTTTTTTTGGGAAATTTCACTAACAAAGGAGGGAAAGTAGCGAATTTAAAGGGATATACAAGATCCAAACAAGGATATCAGAGAAGTCAATCAAAAGAAGCTAAAAATAATGACACTACCCTAATCAATCTTGAAGCTAACACTTTGATGCTAGTCGAAGCTACCCAAACAGAACAAAATTTAAACGTGAACCCCAAAATGCCAACTCAAGGCACTAATGAGGAAAACCCAAGCTACAACTTGCACCAAGAATACAGCAACACGATTGTGGAGACGGTGAGTCATGTCTCGCCTACAGCTTTAGCCAATCCAACTCCACATTCCACCGGAGAAGATACTATATGCAGGGAGACCCATGGACAGGCCATACATGTACACAACAAATCCCCTGACACACAAACTGGAGATACAGATGCAGACATGGCTGGAACGGAGGCCAGAACCACCCGAGTTGGTGATGACATTGAAAATTCCAACTGAGATAATTTATCTTATGAGGACAATTCAGGAAGCATATAGAAAGCACAATGCCCATAATAATGACCCTATGACTGATTTTAGTACACTTGTGAACACAAACCTACCCCCAATCACTTGCATGGTGTGAAACGTTCAAGGTGCGGGAAGCCGTGAATTTCTTGCGGTCCTTAGGGAATTAATACGAATTAATCAGCCCCAAGTACTAGCTGTAGTGGAGATGCATATGGGTGGGGAACGAGCGGAATTTCTAGCCTCAACGCTTGGTTTCCAGGGACATACTCGCGTCGATGCGAATGGTTTTAGTGGGGGGATATGGCTCTATTGGAAACCATAAGCAGTGTCAGTAGTTGTAACTCACCAACACTACCAACACATCGCAATTGAAATTACCAGGAACGGTGAAACCCCTTGGTATTTTTCATTCATCTGCGCAAGCCCGGACCCCGTCAAAAGGCACGATCTTTTGGGTGAACTGAAAGACTTTTCAGCCACTCATAATAAACCCTGGTTATTAGCGGGTGATTTTAACGATACTAGATATGATTGGGAAAGCAATGGAAGTTGTTCGGAAACCTCTCAATGCTCACGTCTTTTTAATCAATGGGTACAAGACATGGAATTGGTTGAAGTGGAATTTGCAGGAGCCTCCCACACTTGGGCTCGTGGCAATTCAGCAGAAACGCGGCGTAGTGCGAGATTGGACAGAGCTCTTTGCAA
Source organism: Suaeda aralocaspica (assembly GCA_016808085.1). NCBI lineage: Eukaryota > Viridiplantae > Streptophyta > Magnoliopsida > Caryophyllales > Amaranthaceae > Suaeda > Suaeda aralocaspica. Next base: position 47,405 of record PYUH01002189.1, read on the forward strand.
CACAGAGTGGGGAATGAGATTTGAGAAAGCAATTGTCAAACATCTCCCTGCTGTTCAATCCGATCATTGTCCCCTTCTTATTTCCCCTAATGGTTTTGCTCCTCTCAAGTCAATTAACAAACCCTTTTGATTCCAAGCGGCTTGGATGACACATGAGAACTTTTCTCAATTCATTACAGATACTTGGAAAGCGAATGCACCACTAGTTCCCATGCTACAGGAACTAGCAGAAAATTTACTAGAGTGGAACAAACCAGTCTTCCATAATATTTTTAGGAAGAAAAGAGAACTGCTTGCTCGTATTGCTGGTATTCAAAAAGCGCTAAGTAATGGCAAAAATAGGGGCTTAATTAAACTTGAATCGAAGCTGAGGCATTAATTAGACGATATTTTGGCGCAAGAGGAACTCTTATGGTACCAAAAATCGCGAGCTGAGTGGATCAGAGACGGTGATCGGAACACCGCGTTCTTCCATATAAGCACAATTGTTAGAAGATGGAGGAATATAATTAAAGCAATGAGGGACAGTAATGGTGAATGGGTGCACGACAAATTTCAGGTCCAACAGGAGATAACTAACTATTTTGCCAGCTTATTCAAAGATGAGGGAGATGATTTGCAACATGATTTACCTATAGGAATTTTCCCTGAGTTCTCACAAGCGGATTGGAGTGCTATATCTCGCCCACACACTAGGAGTGATATTGAACAAGTGGTAAAGGCGATGGGATCCCTAAAGGCCTCCGGTCCTGATGGGTTTCAAGCTTTGTTCTTCCAAAAACATTGGGAGGTGGTGGGGAAGAGTTTGTGCTCCCTAGTCATCTCATTACTCGAAGGAAAGGGAATTCCAAATAAACTCAACGATACTTTCCTTTTCCTAATCCCAAAAACTGAAAATCCAGAAATGGCAAATCAGTTTCGCCCGATAGGTCTTTTTAATGTAGTTTACAAAATTATTACGAAGGCCATAGTCAATCGCATCAAACCTTTCCTCCCACGCCTAATCTCTCAATCGCAAACGAGCTTTGTGTCGGGTCGTCAAATTACTAACAACATTGTTATTGTTCAAGAAGTGCTACATTCCATGCGTAAGAAACATGGGGATAAAGGGTACATGGCCATAAAAATAGACTTTGAAAAGGCTTATGATCGCCTTAAATGGTCCTTCATTCGAGAAACGCTGCGAGAAATGAACCTCCCGATGCTTATGGTGGAATTAATTATGGAGTGTGTAATGACTTCTAAAATGCAAGTTCTATAGAATGGTGAACCTACGAAGGCCTTTACTCCGTCACGCGGCATTCGTCATGAAGTCCCCTTATCGCCATATCTTTTTGTTATGTGCATGGAGAGACTTAATCAGGTTATTGAAGAGGCCACTATTGAAAGACGTTGGAAACCGGTTAAAGCAAGCAGAGATGGCCCTCAATTAACGAACTTGTTCTTTGCGGACATTCTTTTTGCAGAAGCAAGCATTGATCAAGCAGAGGTAATCAAGTACTGCTTATATCGATTTTGTGTAGCTTCGGGTCAAAAAGTCAGTTTTGGAAAATAGTGTGTATTTTTCTTCTAATCCGTCACAGGAAGCCAAAACTAGAGTGAGTGAAGCATTGGGTATGGGATATACAGAAGACTTCGAAATGTACTTGGGAATGCCTACGTTGACGAGTAGAATCACAAAGCTAGGACTCTCTGGTTGGAAATCTAATACCTTTCTATGGCAAGACGAGTAACATTAGCAAAGTCTACCATCTCAACAATTTCCCAGTACTCAATGCAAACAGCGAAGATTTCTCGTACTATTTGTGACTATTGATCGTAAAACACGATAATTTGTGTGTGTGTGTGGGGGGGGGGGTGGGGGGGCAGTAGCGATCACCATAAAATTCACTTGCTTTCTTGGGAAGCCCTGCAAAAGCCGCGTGATCGAGGGGGATTGGGACTACGTGGAGCAAGGCAAACTAATGCAGTGTTCTTGACGAAACTAGGTTGGCGAGTCCTCACCGAGCCTAATGCCCTTTGGTCTCGAGTCCTACGGGCGAAATATTGTCAAGGGAGATGTGATGTAGACATGTTTCAACCAAAGGCAAACATGTCTAATGTTTGGCGAGGAATAAATTACAATGCCAAGTTTATTAATGCAGGAGCACGGACGACTATTGGAAATGGAACCTCCAAGTTGTTTTGGGACCATGTGTGGACCACAGATCAACCTCTACGAAGCTTAGCCACAGCCCAAATTCCAATAGAAATTGAGGGAGCTACAGTGGAGGAAATGTGGGATGCCATTTTGGGTTGGAAGTGGGACCTTTTTGCTCACTTAATACCATTCGAAGTCCTACAAGAAATAGAAGCGCATTGGGTGGTGGAGAACGCGAGTGTAGGAGACTTACTGTACTGGAAGAATGGCAATAAAGGAAAATTCTCGATAAAGGCAGCCATGAAAATCATCAAGGAAGACATTACTCAAGCGAAAGACGAGAAATGGGAGGTAATTTGGCGAGTTAAAGTGCAGATTTTTCCTTTGGTTAGCTCTTCATAATCGCCTTCTTTGTAATGCAAATAGAACAAGTTGAGGTCTCGCAAGTAATCCATTGTGTGGTGAATGTGATCTCGTAGAAGAAACAATACTCCATATCCTTAGGGACTTCAAGGTAGCTCGAGATTTGTGGAAGAAAATCGGGGGTATAGTTCATCTCCCCACCTTTTTTAATGACAACCTTGAACAATGGTTACTCCGTAATTTACGAGCTGATGGACTAGGATATCCTGAAACTTGGGCTACTTATTTTAGCTTGACTTGTTGTTAGTTATGGCAATGGCGCAACTGTAGAGTATTTAATAAGGAAGGGGAAATCCATTCACAGCCTCTAACCTTCCTCCAACATCAGTTCGAGGAAGTATGGAAAGCATTGCATACTTCATGGATTGACCATATGCCAACTTTATTACCACGCCAAGAAATCCACATAAAGTGGCAAGCGCCTCCAACCGGATGGGTGGCCCTCAATACGGATGGAGCGGCTTGTGGTTGCCCGGGGCTTGCGGGTGGAGGAGGTATCATGAGGGATCATCGAGGCATTTGTTTAAGGGGTTTTTATGAGCACTATGGTCGATGTTCTGCATTTAGAGCAGAGATGCTAGCTGTCAATAGGGGTATTCAAATGGCGAAAGAATTGGGAGTAACCAAGCTAATCATCAGTATGGATAATCAAGCATGTGTGCATCTTATTCAGGGAGATGGTTCCTATGAGGGTGAATCCATTCACCTAGTCAACCTATGCAAGAGAATGATAAAAAATCACACATGGGAAGTCCGTATTCGACACTGCTGCAGAGCAGAGAACCGGGTGGCTGACTGGCTTGCGAAACCTTCCAACGGGTGTCATCAACTTCACTGAACCCCCACCCCTTCTGTGTAACATGTTAATGGATGATGTTAGAGGTGTAGCTTGGCCAAGGATGGTTAGTGGCCTTTAGTTTTGCTTCCTAGTCTTCTCTTCTGGGGTCTCCCCACTTTTGCATCAAAAAAAAAAAAAAAGTCAAGTCAACAAAGAAAAAAAGTAAAAAAAAAAAATTACCTAGACATATTAAAGGTTACCTGTAGTAACAGGTAAAATGTTACATGGGACCAATATGAGAATTTTTGTTGAAAGTTGGGATTATTTTGAGATTATGCAAAGTTGGAATTATTTTGAGCAGATGGCTCAAAGTTGGGATTTTTGGCATAAAATTTCGCTTCAAAAATTGAACCGAATAGAAACACAAGAAAGTAACAATAAAAATCAACTTCCATAACCATACTATAACTATTCAGTAACCATAAAAAGAAAATCATGTACATTTAAACACAACAATGTAAGCATAAAAATTACCGCAAGCAATCATGTTAAGCACTAAATAACCATTATAAGAATAGTAATCATCAAAAAGCTATGAATGACCATTAAAAAACTAATTAGTAACTACTAAAATAGTTACTACATTTTTGTTAAATATTTATCCATATACAAACACAACAAAGTAACCACAAAATCAACATAGATAACCATACTAGACTATAAAGTAACCATAGGAAAATAATGATGTAGATTTAAACAAACAATTCAAACACAACAATGTACCATAAAAATTACCACAAGTAACCATGTTAAGCACTAAATAACCATTATAAGAATAGTAACCATCAAAAAGTTGTGAATAACCATTAAAATACTAATTAGTAACTACTAAAATAGTTACTACATTTTTTAAATATTTAGCCAAATGCAAACACAACAAAGTAACCATAAAAATCAATATACATAACCATACTATGACTATTGAGTAACCATAGAAAAAGAATGATGTAGATTTAAACCAACAATTTAAAGACAGCAATGTAACCATATAAATCGACACAAGTAACCATATAAAGCACTAATTAGTAACCATGGAATGAAAACAATGTATATTTAAAGCAACAATTAGAATAGGATACAATCCATTGAAAAATAAAGGTAACCATTAAAAACACAAATAATAACCAGAATAAAGTGAACATAGTAACCACTAAAAAACTAAATCCATGAAAAACCTAAATAAACTATAACTGAAAAACGAAACAAAGATAAATTGATTACAATTTTGTAGATCTAGGGTTACAAAACAAAAACATATGGTTACTAGATCATTGAAATTACATATTCACATTGTTCATATTATGAAAAGTACAAAAATCATTTATTCTACAAGAAACCTAACTTTAATGAATTTAAAATCAACATTTATTTGTATATAAAATCAAACTATGAAACCACACAAATGTACAATAAATAAAACCTAATTGCAAAAATTAAAAACAAAATTATGAAAATAAACTTCAATTCAACGAAATCATTTCAAATATAAACTATAAAATCAAAATTAAACACAAAATCAAACTTAAAATAAACGAAAATCTACAAAAGAAAACGAACTTACCTTTCACAACTTTCACTGATGAATGATTTCTTTTGCCTCCTTTAACCAAATACTTCTTTCTACCCATGAATAAGCCCAAATTAAGAACAATCAACCACTAATTTCTGAAAATAAGAAATTACGATTACAGAGAAATTATTTCACAATTCAACAACAAAATTCAAAAAACTAAAGTAAAGTAGAATGAGAAAACAATGGTGAAAATGAAAATTTTGTTAGAAGAACAAAAGAAGGCAGTTATTCAAAAGCAAATTAAAAAAAAAAGGAACGACAAAAACTGCGTTGGATACTAAATTAGCCGTTTGGGCCTATTAAATAATGGGTTTGCCGCACGATTAGCAAATGGTATGGTCTGTTGTATGTAAGACCAAATTTATATTAAATTATTTTTTTCATTAAATTGGATAAGAAAAATTCATACAAATAATCCCAACTATGGGCGTTCACCTAATAAAAGAGCGAACTTTGATTAATCCAAAAATGGACCCAACTTTCATGCCCATTTCCCAATTTTGGACCCTCTTAAATTTTAACTTGTAAAATCAAGTAAATCTTGCTAATTATCCATTTTTTGCTTAAGCAAGACCACCCAAAACCACCACCACAACCATCCCTTCCACTCGAAACCTCCAAATGTTAAGAAAAAAACCGGATAATTAACAAGATTTACTTGATTTTACAGGTTAAAATTTAGGAGAGTCCAAAATTGGAAAACGATCATGAAAGTTGGGTTCATTTTTGGATTAATCAATGTTCGGTTTTTTATTAGGTGAACGTCCATAGTTGGGATTATATTTATGAATTTTTCCAATTGGATATATATACGTAATATTTTTTTTCTTCAAAAATAGCTAATCCTACGTGGCTGGTACTCCTGGTAGGAACCATCGTATACCTATCAAAAATAACCTACTCTAAATATGTAGACAGGGAAGTAGGGATCGTATCCATAGGGAAGCAAGTAACTCTACTAATTCTAAAAAGTTATTTCACCGTAAAGGGTCTTTGAATTTTGGGTTTTGACTAAAAAGTTAATGACTACTGTAAACGGAATTAAACACAATAAATATTTCAATAACTAAGCTTAGGACGTCGGTTCACTACAAATCAACCAATGAATTGCATCACAATTAATTAACCTATTATTGACTTCCTGAACTAAGGCTCACTAATTCTCTCAAATCTAGTCTCCTTCAAAACTCCTGATGTGAATTTTCATATGAACAAAAAACTCACAAGGGATATAAACTAAACTCACGAATTTCTAAAGGCCTAGCCACCAAAACTCAAGAATTTAGGTTGATTAATTAGTCTTTGATTAAAACCTAATCACCCTCAAAGCCACTAATCAATCTCCACAAGATAAAGGAACAAATACACCAACTCACAAGAATTTCGAAATTTTTGTTTTCAAGTAAACAAAGCAAAACTTTTTATTAAACTTGATAATCTGATTTTTACAACCTAATGTTGAGACTATTTACAGGAATAATCATCAACCAAAATCCTAACAAAAGAAGCTAAAAATCTCGTCAAAACACGCCTCCTATAAAACACAAGATAAGATTTGCCACATCACCATGTAACTTGTTCTTATCTTTACAACCATACCTAACTAACTCTATTTAACAAGATTTTATCCTAACAAACTTCCTAACAAACTAATAAACAAGATAATCAGCAAATTACAACCAAAAAAGAACACAAAAAAATCTAAGAGCCCAAATCTTCAAGAAATTGTCAAAAATCTCGCCCAAGCTTGCTCTATTTTTGCGCAATTTTCAAGATTTGCCTCAAACCTTCAAAAAACTTTCAAGAAGTCATTTCCCATGTCTTTAAGGTTGTAAATGATGATCAAAACTCCACAAGAAATAAAAGACTCAATGCCTGAAATGAGAAAAACCCTATCAAGTGAAGTGGGAGAAAACTCATATGCAAAACCAACTTATTCCCGTTATCAACCATTTTTTCCCTTGATTTGCGTGTCCACCTAGATACGTGTGACCATGCACACGCAAATCCCAACCTTAGATGCACCCATTAGACTTGAGTCTCCATAAGCAATCAATTCCCTCATGGTTGCACCCTTCTTTGTAGCTTCAATCAAACCTTCAAAGTTGTGATCAATATTTGTATCAACTCCTCTAATGGCTCTCGCTCACTTAGACTCGTTTTGCATGTTATCCCTATGATCTAATTATGGTAATCTTACCTATCGGCATCGATTTCGACAATATCAGACTAACAATTAAACATGGCCAGAATTTAACTGAAAGCAATACTAATTGACAATAGGAATTTAAGAACATCAACAATCAAATTAAACAATAAGGAACAAAACATCAAAAACGATCCATATATCCCCTAGCCCTTGAAAGGAAACTACTCACTCATGACGAAAAGCATAAAATACAAATCAAATAAATAAAACAAAACTAAGAACATGATTAAAACTAAAAAAACTCATTAAAAACCATAAAACTAATCAAGAACATAAAAACTAGGGCATAAAAACTAATAACACAAACTACAACTAAACTAAGAACTAAAAACATAAACTAAAACAAATATATAAATTAAAAACATAATTAAAAGAATAATGAAAAGGAATTGAATAGAACCTCGATTGAATTGAATTGAATGAATATTGTTCACAACTTAGAGAGAGAAAGCTAGGGCTGAAAACTAAGATTTATGATAATGAATTTCGTACATAGGTTTTGGAGTAAAAAGAAATATATACTAAAGCCCAAGAATAAACAAAAACGCGTGAAAAGCCTTCCGAAGCTGCCCGCCCGAGTCACCCGGGCGAACACTCTTACCCGGGCGCGCTGCCTCGACCCAGGCGGAATGCCAAGTGCTTTGTCTCTTGATTTCTTCGCTCGTTTTCTTCTAATTACTTCTTTAATGCTTCTTTAATACTCCTAGTAAGGCTTTCCAAATGACTTCAAACTTTTCACTAGCACTTCAAAAGGCTCGGAAAACAACGATAAATCATCGATTCCTGTAAAATCTTATAAAAAAACACAACAAGTACTCGAAATAGAAAAAGTTAGTAGAAATGGATCAAAAGAGCCACATTAAAGCTAAAAGTCAATCGGAATCAGGGATAAAAAATGCATCAAATATTAACTTATCAGTGGCAATCTAAGAACTCTCTAAAAAAACCTACTTTATGTATAATACCTTTCTAACATTTTAGTTGCAACTTTCACATTGACACCAATTTTTATGCAATTTTTTTAAGTCACAAAAATTACAAGAATGTCCATACTTTTAATAAATAAGAAATACAACATTTAAAAAAATCATCCTACAAATGTACAAACACCTCCCACCACTGTTGTCTACTACAACCATCACCTACCTTCCATCAAGTCACCACCCACCAAACCACCACCTACAACATAACCTATAACATAACTACCGTATTCAAACTGCTACCCACCATAGACGCCACAATCCACCCATCGTACCAATGTGATCAGACCACCTTTGCACCTTCGCCACCAGCACAAGACCACCACCGAATCCAAATTCGAACCCCAAAATTGACCCAAAAATGAATCCCTAATTCGTTCACCACCAGTCGACCACCATCTAAACTACTATCACCATGCGATCACCACATTCAAACCTAAACTGTCAACAACATCATCGTCCCATTCAATTTCCCGAAATTCGAACCCAGATGCCCAAATTCAAATATTTATTGCCTTCCCCAAATTACAAAATCGATTTCGGGATTGAACAAAATCCCTAAATTCGAGCGGAAATTTAAATAAGTTTCACACATATTTGAACAAAATTTTAACCAAAAGAAGCGTAATTTGCCATAATTTGAACAATAACAACCTATAATCTCCGAAATTCAAACCCAATTAATCCTGATTTCAATGGTTTCAAGCTCGTGAATTGGATAATAAAAGGTTGTGACAGTGGTGGTGAAGGTGTTGAAAGTGACGAGGTGGGGGGATGGCGGTGATAGAATGGAGGTAGTCATTATTCAGGTAAGTTATATGGTGTTGTACTAATGAGGTTAGACAAGAATGGTTTAACATAAGGGCACAGAGGTCATTTCATGAGAAAAAGTTTACTAAAAGTGGAAAAAACACAAAGTTGCAACTAATTTGTTATATCTCAAAATGACAAAAGTTACATCTAAATTCAGGTAAGTTATATGGTGTTGTACTAATGAGGTTAGACAAGAATGGTTTAACATAAGGGCACAGAGGTCATTTCATGAGAAAAAGTTTACTAAAAGTGGAAAAAACACAAAGTTGCAACTAATTTGTTATATCTCAAAATGACAAAAGTTACATCTAAATTCGTGAGGAAAGTAGTATATATTAGATTACCTTTCAATAAAATTACTCACCTTATAGATCATACATTTTTTTGTCAATTTAATTTTTTTTGTGTGTAATATAATTCCTATTTAAATAATATAATTATCTTTAGATGATATAATCACTTTTCAAATAATATAATCAGGATGATATAATTACCTTTTATGTAACATAATCATAAAAATATGTTCAGTGCCCACTAATACTTTTAAGTAAACATACCCAAAAAAATCAAAGTGTTCAAGTATTTAAAGCTTCTTTTAACCTTAGGTTATATTGTAACAATTTGTGGAAAATCTAATGATAATTTTTAACCTAAAATCAAGTTACTGGTCCTTAGATTCTTCGTTATCAATATGTCTCCAAGGATTTAGCGCTTCTCTAACTGCAAGAGCTTCAGGTGAATTCTCCCACGCACGCTTTTCAGACTCCAATTCTGTTACCTTTTCATCTGCAACAAATATGTAGAACTTTAGAATACGCGAACATTATCTCAGAAGTTAGGTCTCAAACTCACACAGCATGTAAAAAAAATTCATTAATTATATTCATGCTTTAGCTTTGTTCTCATCACCAAATTCTTGCTGAACTTATTTTTACTATAGTCCTTACCAATTTATTATCAATTAATCAACAAATCAATGCCTAAATTCCAAAAAAAAAAAAAAAAGAAAATAGGGTCGACTACATGAATCAAAAAATAATCATTCTATATGTTCATTTTCTAATCCTTACCAATTTATTAAGGATTTTTAATTTTTACTAAATTAAACATAATTGAAATCCTTGCTAATCGATTAAGGATTTTTTAATTTTTTTCTTAATTTGAACTTACTTATTCTTGTTGAACTTTTTTTTTTGCTAAACCCCTTACCAATTAAGGTTTTTTAATTTTTACTTGGTTGGACTTACTTTTTTATAAAATGAACTTTATTTTTATTAAACTGGACTTATTTTTACCGAAAATTATTGATTCACGATGAGGAGAACACGGTTTATGACCTCATTTTAAACATTTAAATGTATAAAGATTTGCAGGTAAGGCATGATGAACAAGAGTACAAGATCAAGAATAGAACTCTCACATGGTAAGAAAAAATTTCAACAGCGAAAACACTAGGGAGTGTTTGGTATTGATTTAGGATGAGAAATGGAATGGAAACAAATTAGGAGTGGAAAGGGTAATATTAAGTATTAGCATTATAAGTTGTTTGGTATGGCTAAGGAATTGGAATGGAAATAAAATAAACGGGAAAGGATTTTGTTACCATAGGGTTAGGAAGGGTAACAAAGTAGGAGTAATTGTTACCCTTGGATAATGGATTGTATTACCAAGATCTCATAACAAACAATAGGTAATAAAAATTGTTATTTGATTCCATTTCCTACCCTCAAAATTAATATACCAAACATGCTCAGCTCCGATGAAAACATTTGTCAGCACTGAGCAGAAGGCAGTCCCAACTTAACAAATATTGTTAGGAATGTTTATTGGACCAGAAGTAGAAAATACAGACTACAACAGACTATAGAAGACCAAAAGTAGATCACAGAAACTACTGTGCAATGAATACACAGATCAAGATTCAAGAAGAACAACAGTAAACCACTAAACCTGTATCAACTGGGGTAACCACTAAACAAGAGCTGTGTATCAACTGGGGGCGAGATCCCTCATGAAAAACTAGAAATCCTAGAGTGGTTATGCTTGTAAAGGCTGTACAACATAAACCTTAATATAAAAGAACACTATCAAGATCAGAACATTGACTACTACCAAAACTATCCAGAGGTCAATGAGACCTCAACCTATAGAAACTCATGACATGTGACAGTTTAAGCTAGTTTTCACAAGCCTGCCGCAGCCCTCCTACTTTACACGAACATCTGACTGGCAGTGAGTAAACTCACTAGCATAACAATTTTTATTGCCTTCAAAAAATTATAGTTGGAGCAAGTAATATGCAGAACCTTCCTATTTACAAGAAAATCTGGGAAAGAATATGTACAAGCAACCCTCCTACACTTTTGACCAACAGGGAGTAAACTCACTAGCCAAAATTTTTTTATTGCTTTGAAAATTGTTAAATTTGGAGTTAGTACTATTGAGAACCTTCCTATCTATAGCAAAACATGGGATAGAAGGATAGAATATGTACCATCAAAAGGGTAGTACTATAATCGAGTGGCTATCCTAAAGTCACCATAGGTTATCAATGACAAATAAACAAATAAACAAGAGAAGAGATGTGGGACATAATACGTATGTATGTATGCCTACAATTAGACCGGTTATTGGACATGGTAGTCCAATAGCTCAATGATTAAGGTCAACTTAACAAGACGTTTACTGGGCAGGCTCGCTATTGGACATGGCCGTTATTAGACATTATTAGACAAGGTCATTATAGGGGTCAAAGTAATAACCAATAACTTTTTCAAAAATTAGGCTTAGACAAATTATTGTATGTATAGATTTGTACGCATATTCTTTCATCAACGGCTCACTTACTTTTTATTTTCTTTTATATTTATTGACCCACCCATTAAAGACCTACTAACGACCCATAACCCATCATGACCCGACCTGTTACCAACCCTTTTAGCAAGCCCCACTTAAAACCCAACCAACAAAAGACCGATACGACCCCGACCTGCAACGTCCAATAAGGTCTACTAACCATTAAGATGCTTTGGAAACATCTCCAACAACTTACCTATGTAATGGCCATCAGTCCAATAGGAAGGCATTCAATTGAGCATGGATTGGATTATTGGAATGCATTCCATCAACTGAATATTCTAGGAAACAATATTAGGGAAAGAGCACCCTAGCTATTGGCTTAAGCATTATAAGGTATTATTAGTAGGCTAGGAAGGAGTTGTAGGTTGGGAAGGACACCAGTGAGTTTTTAAGAGGATAACCGCTGCACATAAATAGAGCGTATTAGGGGGAGGAAAACAGGTACAATATTGCGTTGGGCTTTTTAAGTTTTTAGCATTTTCATGAGAGGTTCAAGCCTCTTAAATGCTCAACTGAGAAAGCATCCACTTCAGGAAGGAGGAAAAATCTTGTATATATTCCACGTATTCGGTTAATAAGTTCTTTAATCATCATTTTCACAATTTAAATCAAACTATGTCAGCGAAATTGGAAAGTTTGAAGATCTGGTTGAGTTCCATAAATTCAATCCTATCAGTAATGAGGCTGCTCTTAGCTGAGTAGTTGCTCAAAATATTACTCGAGATATCCATCATAATAATATATTGCTCAAGATATAATTCATCACTCCCAAATCACAAACCATGACCAAGAAAATGCAACAGCCACATCAGAATTTACACCCAAGATCAATCATTCACTCATTAAACATACTACAATACGAGCCATTTATTATAACAGACTCCCAGAAGGTCATGGCATCAAACTACTTTTATCACTAATAAAAAGCAAAACTTATATTCCTGTACATGATTGTGATAAGTTGGTGGATCAAATCATTCATAAGATCAGAATTTGGTCTAGCAGAAAAGTATCTTATGCAGCCAGAACAGTGTTGATCATTGCTGTTTTGATAGGAATGCATGCTTATTGGGCTCAGATATTCCCCATTCCCAAAACTGAAATCAGAAGGGTGGTGCAGATTTGCAGAGCTTACTTATGGGAGGACACCTACACAAGTTCAAAAATGATACCTTGCTCATGGGATCAAATCTATAAAGAAAAGAAGTGTAGTGGAATTGGTTTCAAAGAGTGTTTTACTTGGAACAAAGCTGCTATTGGGAAGCTGGTCTGGCAAGTTGCAATGAAAGAAGACACTCTATGGGTCAAATGGGTGCACTCAGTGTATATTAAAGGAGGTGACTGGTGGGAATATAAGGCTCCAAAAACTGTTAGTAGGGGATGGAAAAACATATGTAAAATTAAAGAGGAGATGAAGAGAGGTTTTATGAAGAAACAGTGGCACTTGAGGAGTGGGTGATAATCCCAAGGTTGCATGTGCTAGATGGATATCCCTAAACATTCTTTCATTGCATGGCTTGCAATGTTAGGAAGATTAAAAACTAAAGACAGATTAGCAGAATCCAATATCAGCAATGACGACAGGTGTGTGCTGTGTGGAAATGCAAGTGAGACACTAATTCACATCTTCTTCAACTGTACTTATACCAGAGATTGTTATCAGCATATCTGTGCTTAGTTAGGCATATCAGATCAGGGTGAGATGGGATTAGGTGAAATTTGGAGAAGATGGCAAAGGAAGCTTGGTAATGCAATGAGGAGGAAAGCTGGATATAGTATCCTTGCTAACCTGGTCTATCACGTCTAGACAGCTAGGAATTAAACTTACTGGACACAGAGAATACAGAGCACAGAGGAAATCCGTACCAGAGTTGAGAAAACCTTTTGTTACAGGATGAACAGTCTTGATCAACAAAGATGGAAGTGTGCGGATAAGGATTGGGTGGGGAGGCTGATTCAGGACATGCAGGGAAGCTGGGAAGAGGATAGAAATTAGATTTCCTTTTCACTTCTTGTTGGTTCCTGGTTTGCTGATGCTTTTTATTTGTTGGTGTTAGTTGTTATTGTATAGTGGAAGTTGACCTCTTGTGGTGTTTGTACAATGGAGGCCTTAGGCTTGTAAATACTCCTTTTTGGTATCAATAAAATGCAACCATATTACCAAACAAAAACAAACCTCCTTTAATTGTTATGTCGCTATAGTAAGTGGAGCTAGCCATTGCATGAAAGGCTTTTTTGGTCTATTCCCCTGTTTACTATATGTTTGTAATTCTATATACATTTTCACCAAAAGTTATAGCTAATAGGAGTATTCACTATTCAAAACTACCAACAAAATGAATTGAGTGAATGCACAAGATTAGGGGAATCTGGTAAACTAAACTGATTGAAATTTTCTCAATCTCACACAGACAAACGTTATCTAGGATTCTCACTTCCAAAATCCATAAACATCAACCCTGATTGTAATTTCTACATGGATCTTTGACCTACTATCTACATATCACTACAACAAAGCATGATAAAAGAACATGCATGACATTCCACTTTAAGGTGTGTTTCTTCACCTTAAAACTCAAATAAGTTCAGATACATAAGATTGAGCTTAGTCTAATAAGTTCCATAAGTCCAGGTCAGGTAGAATAGTTCATTAAGATAGGTCCAGTTTACAAAAGTTCAAAGTTTCATAAGATGCAGGAAATATACCCTTGCACTTTTCTTTTCTATTTTTTGAATTTTGGATGTGAAGTTGGAGTAATTTCAATATGTATAATTCAAATAGTTAGTCACTTAATTGTAAATTTTAGCATTCACTCAATTACTCAATACAATTTGTAAATGGATAAAAGAAAACAAAACATCAGCATTATATCTAAGCTGGAGTTGGAGGGAGATAGAGAAGAATTGGAGATTTCTCACACAGAAACCAGTTTTAATCATGAAAAGCTCCATGGAAGCTCCAATCATGGCAGAGCCAACCGCAATCTTGACATACCAATCCAAAAACTTCATCTGCAAAAGAAGAATGATAACAAATGGGCCCATAAATACCAATGATTCAGAGATGCAGTCATAATTATCATTATCTATAAAGGTGGATCATAACAAAGTTGCCATTTTTTTAAAATAAAAAAATAAGGGAAAAAGAAATAAAGATAATTGATCACCATCTATGGAGTGATATATACATTATTCTAAACAAACTGAAATCTGGTCTTATAAGCGAATATGATTAACTTACGAAACTGGGTTTAGGAGGCATGAGCTTCTTCACACAAAACGGAAATGATAAGGACAATCATGATATCATTTTTTGATACAAAAAGTAAATCCTTTTACAGGAATACAAATAGAGAGGAGAGGAGGAGAAAGAGATGGACATACTTGAGAGAGGAGAAAGCAGTGCAACACAACACAACAGACTTGCCGTAAATCACAGAGTGGATAAAGAGAAAGAATGATTGGGTTAGGAAAATAACTGTGAGAAAGTGAGTGTTGAGAGGTTATGGAATGAGAATTACTAATTCCTAGAAAATGTATATGAGTTGTCTTGTTTGGTTAACAGTAAATTGTCATTATAGGGCTTAGTTACAAATGCTGAGCAGCGCACCTAGGCGCGAGAGGGGTGTGTGCCTTCCGCCTCAATGCACCTCTCGTGGGTCAGGCCCAAAAAAGCTCAAAAAGCTTTGCGCCTTGCCTAAGTGCGCCCCTCGTAAGGGTATGTGCCTCAACCTCCAGAGGTGTTTTTCTTGGCGCCTTAGTGCACCTAAATGCACATGTTTAAAACTAAGTTATAAGGTAAACGGAAATATCATCGCAAAACATGGGAAATGATATGCCAAGCCCCCCTAGGTAAGTCACAATTTCCACAATTATTGTGGCGCTCATTCACAACGTAATCTTCAATAATCTAATCTCTTTCTTTCTCTCTCCACACTTGTTTGCCTGTGTGGAAAAAAAAAAGCTAACAAATAGAACATAGGAAACTCAATTACTAAGAAGTCCAAGTTCCTACACAATAATGAACCAAACAAACTAAGATCATTCAAAGTTCAAACGAATTGTATCACAAATATAATTTCCCATCTCCCATCTGGGAAACGCTTGGACTTGTTTGTTACCCCCGCCGTACCCAAAGTCGACACGACGCGACCCCGGTGCTGACAAAGAATACGGGTCGACACAAGGCTGTGAAAACGGACTCATCATTATTGCAACCCTAGATCTGAAATTGAAGCTGCACCACTCAAAAACAGTAATTATAACATTAGGGCTATTGTTCTACTTGTGTGGGCGACCTCGTACATAGCATCTATGGCCCTCTGTCCTCTGATGACCTTCACCGACACTCCTACAGTAGCAATTAGCAACTGTGCAGCGACATCTTCTCTTTCAAACGTTCTTTATTATGTTTTCATCCTTGTCTTCTTTTTGGGTTATTGGGCTTTTTTTTTAAGGGCGGGCTATTGAGCTTGGGGAAACAATAAAGACATAAAGTAAAACATATTTGTCTTTTTCCTATGCATATACATACAGCTGTACAAGTACAGACAGTCCCATGTATTTTACGAAGTACTTTTTAAAATCTACTAGTATTTAATTTAAGTTTCTCTTCCCAAGTCCTCTTTATTATTGCAAAAATTAATATTTTTATTAGAATATATTTGAAAAAATTCTAATCTCACGTGTCCCCGTGTCCGAATTGAGTATTTGGACACTTATGTGTCCCCGAAATCCTTGATATTCAAAAATTTCGTGTTGGACCCTTGGACATGTATTTGAGTTAGACACCCGTACCCGAGTCCGAGCATCCTAACTTCTCATTAATTATCTACCATTGAAATTAACTTCCAATATCAATAAAACAACCCCAAAGAGTATGAGATGGACAAAGGGTGGACAATGGAGGAAAAAAAGTAGATAATCACAGTAAGGTTTTTGTTAATTTGACATCATAGTTACTTGAACTCGTTCCTACGAACTTCTTAAAGTTAAAAATCATGAATATATTTTCGTTTTTTCATCTAATTTACCAAAATGTCAACATTGTATCTTAGAAACAATACAATCACGAAAAATTGGAAAGCCTCGGTAGAATTAAGAGGGAGGACTTCTTAGTTTATGTCATTTCTATACAAATGTTGCACTTTAAGGGTTTTCATGTAATATTAGGAACATGAGATGTAATTCGACATTCAAGAAAATTTAAATATGGAAGCATATCAGAAAGTTAAACACAATACGTTGCCCATATAACATATGCAGTGAGCTGTTCTTCTATAATATAGGAGCACCCAACATTCTAACAGCCCACTACTTTTATTCAATCAACAGTTGAACTATTGCAGTAGCCCAAAAAGCCTTAATGCTATACCCGGTTGTGAATTGAAGGTTAATCTAATGTCAATTCCTTGGTGATACATATCATAAAGAAGGCTCATACCCCTCATCCTTAAAGCCTTATTCACTGCAATTCAGCTGTCATGTCAATCTCCTCCGTGGGGTAAACCTTTCGGTGTTGAACCTAAAGGAGTAATGGATGTCAATCTCCTCAACAACCCAAAAGGCCCAAGAGAGAAACTACACAAGCATTCTTACTCGACACCACTATCTCCTTAAACCCTAACAATAAGCTTTTTTACTTTGAAGAATAGAAAAGACAACCTAAAATTCCAAGGATAGCACCTCTCTCTACAACATCCACTCTATCACAGATCTCTTTAAACATCCTCTCCTGAATCTGCAAACCCACAATCATCAAACTTCGTTTCTCGCATTACTACATCAAAAGCATCCCAAAACCCCACCACCAAAGGAGTGCGCATGTAGCCACTCCAAATCCCATTCTCTTAACAGCTGCCATTCCTCCGAGCTTCAATCCAAACCCAAGGAAACCTCTGAATATACAAGACCCCAAACCCTATAGACCCATAAATCGTATCCCTACTCAAATTCATCAAACCAACATTCAAGGTCAACACATCAATAGGAACTTCACCTAATGCGGTACGCAACATAACGTTAAACTCCTCTGATCAGGAAGCAGATTCAAGCATTGAAGACAAAGAGCTAATATTGAGTCGTTTTGAGATTCATGGTATGCGTGGATTAGGGTTCCATGGCCTTGGCTTGGCTCATGGTCATTGTTGCCTAAATCTAATAATGCTTGGATAATGGTCTAAGGCCATTAGGGACGTTGGTTTAGCTAAGGGATAGATTTGTTGTTGAGCCTATGGGTTTTCTTCCCACTCCACTTGGTAGGGTTTTCCCATATGGTGTTTTGTGATGTTTTGTGAATTTCTTAGTGAGTCTTTATGATCATGGTTGATGGAATCAAGCATGGGAAACACAAAAATGGAGGTTTCTTAGAAAAAAGATTGAAGCTTCAAAGGTTTCTTGAAGTTCTTGAAAATGGAAGTCCTTCAAAATTGCGCAAAAACACCTTATT
>PYUH01002189.1:66273-94322 GCA_016808085.1 Suaeda aralocaspica
CGTCTTTGCCCATAGCCGTCTTCCCCACTTGCGCCCCCCACCTTCATTCAGTATGGCGGTGATTTGGCGGGTGACAGGTGTTGGGCAACTTGGTTGTCCGTGTTTTCTGTGTTGTTTGACCGTCAACTTTGTTTAGTCATTGTAGTTCGTTCCTTAGATAGTTTTCGGAATTTGGTCGGAAGGAACAAGATTCCGGCATCTTTTAGGATCCTAAACTGGTCGTTTAAGCGTATTTCCGTTGTTTTTGGAGATTTTTCCTTGTTTTCCTGATTTCTTGGTTGGGGCTAAGTCTAGGATTAGTTGGATAATTTGGATCTCGTAGTATATTGTTTATCTCGATTGTTTCATAATATTCAGATTACAGTTAAAAAAATATACACATTGTGTTTTCGAGTGATTTGTGTGGGTTTTTGCAAGAAATTCTCCAGGTTTTCTGATTTGAGAGTTAAAAGCTTCCTTTTCCCATTGTTTTGTGTTGTGTTGAGTGTTTCACTCGACCTCCCCACGCTCCAAAAATGGAGGTTTCTTAGAAAAAAGATTGAAGCTTCAAAGGTTTCTTGAAGTTCTTGAAAATAGAAGTCCTTCAAAATTGCGCAAAAACACCTTATTCAGTATGGCGGTGATTTGGCGGGTGAACAAGTGTGTTGGGCAACTTGGTTGTCCGTGTTTTCTGTGTTGTTTGACCAAGTCAACTTTGTTTAGTCAAATTGTAGTTCGTTCCTTAGAATAGTTTTCGGAATTTGGTCGGAAAAGGAACAAGATTCCGGCATATCTTTTAGGAATCCTAAACTAGGTCGGTTTAAGCGTATTTCCGTGTTTTTTAGGAGATTTTCCTTGTTTTCCTAGATTTACTTGGATTGGGGCTAAAGTCTAGGATTAGTTGGATAATTTAGGATATCTAGTAGTAATATTGTTATAAATACTCGATTGTTTCAATAATAAAAATTCAGATTACAAGTTTAAAAAAAACAAATACACATTGTGTTTTACGAGTGATTTTGTGTGAGGTTTTTGCACGAAATTCTTCAAGGTTTTCTGAATAATTTTGAGAGTTAAAAGCTTCAATTATTCACCATTGTTTTAGTGTTTGTGTTGAGTGTTCACATAAGCAATAAAACGCCCTAGAGTTTAGATTGTGAGTGTTCCTATCTAAAGCTAGGATTTCCGGAATTACAAAGCATTGTGAGTGTTCCCTTGCTACGTTTTCTACCCTATCAATCTATCTTGAGTCCAAGCACTTAGTTTAGACCTAAGATATAGATCATCCTCACAATACCCTAAAGAGGTTAAACAACTTCAATCTCTTTATTAACCAGAATACTCAAAACTAACCCACTAATAAGGAGAATACAATCAATAGTCTAATAATCATTGACTCGTGTTTCAATTTGAAACAATGGCAATTAAAGAATACATCAAATTAGACGTTACATATCAATCTAAAAAATGGTAAAAACAACAAGAAAACAAAAATATATAGTTGTGTTACTTTGCATAACAAGCTTTGAATTCGTAGCATTTAAATCCCAAAAATTAAACAATTTCATACCAAATCATCATTTATGAGATATACTAAATTTAGCAAATATTTAAAACAGCATCAAACCTAGGCAATTAGTCGACAATTTTCAAAATATTCACAATCAAAAACTCTTCTACTATCATATTCACAAATTCTTAAATGCAAAAACAAAAATTGAGCAAAATCAAAAAGTAAAGAGTAAAAAAAATCAAAATCATACTTGCGGGTTATTAGCGAGAACAACGCGTGCATATGAAATGAACTAGAATCCAAACATGCGAGCAGATCACAAGTAAAAAAGGAGAATCTTTGAGAAAAATGTGATTTGAAGATGGTTGAGTACCTGACGGGTTGGAGGTTGGAGTTAAAAGATTAAATAAGAAAATTAAAAAAAAAAAAAANAAAAAAAAAAATAAAAAAAAAAAAAAAAATTGCCAACAAAAACCTTAAACTTAGGGAAAAAAAAAAAAAACAAAAGGCAACATTGTCTTTTACAAGATATTTTTTTTTTTGCGACATAACACATTAAATATATTTTATTGTGGATTGGTATTTTAAAATAGATTTTTTTTATGAGTTAGCATCGTTACTTGTTTTTCGGAAGTCAGCGCCTGATTTTTATTTTGACTACGTAATTGCACCTTTATTCTTAGAAAAATATCTCTATCCTTCTCCCTTTTTTCCTATTTTCTATAACTACATACTATCATTTATTCATCTCCACCCAAAAATCCAATTGTGACCACAATCCACCCAATACCATCACCGCAACCCCCACCCAAAAACAACAGACTCTAGCCAGCCGTAGCCAATTACCTTCTACCCGAAATACCACCATTCTACCTCTTGTATGAAACTCATAAAATTATCCTTCTTCTACCCAAATCGAAACCGACAACATCAATTGGCCAAACTATCAAACCAAACCCACACAACCACCAACTGCCCTAACTGAACTTCCTTAAGATATCTTAACTAATCACCCAACAAGTAGGGGTGTGCAAAAAATCCCGACTCGAATTTCCGTTCCAAAAATCCGGATATCGGGTCCAGATTTTTGAAATTCGGAAAAACCGGATACCAGATCGGGACCGTAATGGAATTAATAAAATTCGGATTCCGGATTTTCAAGGAAAACATAAACCGGCTATCCGGCTATTCGGTTTTCTGATCCGTCTTTTTTTAAATGATAATGAAGTGTTTTAGAAGAAATTTGATTAAATAATCCGGATCCGAAATTCTGGATATCCGAAATTACGGAATTTCGGTTTTTCCGAAACGGAGGAATAAATATTTTTTATTCCAAAAAATTCGGATATCTGGTCTTGCACGCCCCTACGACGAAGCATTTAAAGACCACAAAGTATTTGATGTACCTTTTAAATAGGGTTTTTGATATGTGAATTGGTAAAATTATGTAGTTTTGGTGGCGATAATGATGACAACGGTGGGGTGGTTTATTGGTTTTAGTGGTGGTGATTTTGCAGCTAATGGGGTGTGTTTGGTGTTTTTGATGGGTGGTGAAGCCATCCCATGGTGGTGGCAAAGGTGGGTGATGGGGTGATGTTGGTGGTAGTGATGAGAAAGGATTGTGCGACTATGAAGAAGAGGAGGAAGATGAAGAGATTAAGGAGGACTGAGAAATTTTACAAGGTAAAAGCGATTTTGAGCAAATTTGCGCGAAAAATACGAGCTTCAAACCTTCACAAGAGCTTCAATGGAGGAAGTTGGGGTTTTGTTTGGGGTTTGGTTCAAGCAAGAAGAAGAAAAAAAGAAAAAGTGTGTTTGTGTGAGACAAACACGGACACAAACACCAACAAATAACATATACAAACAACATTAACAAGTTCAAACTAACCTTACATGGACCAATCAGCAACTAGAGGGCCCCACACGAGCGCTTAGGCGTTGGGGCTGCGTCGTGGCGCTCAGCTTGCGCTGTAACACCCTGGAAATTCCGTACCTTTTCTAAAATTGATTTCCTGTCCTAGCATTTACTAAAAACCTAAAACTTCCAGAATATTACCGCCACCGTGTGGAAACGACTAGGGCAATTATCAAAGTTGCTGCAACGGATGACACTTTTTAAAAACATACAAAACAATTTAAGTCGACTTTAAGAAAGATTTAGAATAGAAAACCTTTAAAACAATTACAACTTTGGAACCGTTATTTGCCCAACAAAAACCAACAAACCAAACTGCTCAACTTCGAAGACAATGGCTAGTCCAACATAAACTTCCACAATGAAATTAACAATTCACATAAGCAAAAGAACTACTACGAAACTAAGCAAACGCACTCTTCGCTCATCCCAGCATGATTGACTTATGCCATCCTAAGCTTGTTGCTTTCTCTTTACTCTAGACTTCTACTCGCCATCGAAATGGGTCATCATAGGGCTAGGATCAAAGATAAGGCCATACACAAAAAAAGCACGAAGTCAGCAAAGCTGAGTACATAAACACCAAAAGACTATGCAACGCACTAGCATGAACCTAGGCAAGAGCATAAAGCAATAAACACGCATCTTACCATTCCTGCAATGCACCTGCAACTCTTGGTTAGAATAAACCAATTTAATTTACTTAATTTGGAATTCGCGAACGGGTTTCCTCCTATAAACAATCGCCCTATCGGGCACCACTTAGGGAGCAACTCCCAAAAGGTATTACCTATGTCACACGAGGCGACGGATATCCAACGCATTAATAATAAAAATAAAGAGTACAACGTCTTAAAACCCCAATTAGGAGATAAAAGAACATCAGCCTAATAACTCCCCCCATTGTTCATACTGAAGGTGTATACGTTCCAATAGTTTTGGTGCGAATCCTTTTTCACTTTACGTAATTATCAGGTTACCTGAAAATGTGAACAAACAACACACAAACAAACAACCAACATTGCACATAGACATGTAACTGCCTTTTTAGGTAACCTCTTTTAGTGAACACTTGTTTTAAACCTTCTTCTTTAGCTATTCCACACATAAACTATAAGTGGATCAAACTTCCTTCTATATCACACATTATACTGTGAGTGGCTATAAATAAAATGAATGCTCGTACTTTACATGAAAACGTGAACCTTGTCACAAATTAAATATGCTATAAATATGCAAAATGTTGCTCAGCTTTGAAAATAACTCTGCTATGCTTTACTTCTTGCAAAATATGACTACTTATATGTCCATAAGGACTCATGGTCAACATGAATGAAATAATTCCATAAGAGGAATAAACTTGTAGTCATATAGTTAACAAACTACTAACACATGTAAAACATGTAAATATATAAGGAACTTCTGAACATGCAGGAAAGCATACTTGGCTACTAAGCAACCTATAACATGAACATATACATGTCCTAGCATGATACTACGTCCATGAACCATCCTTTAGTACTTACGTACCTTAATTATAATGCAACGGTAACGAGCCACACTTGCTAGAAATAGCTCAAACCGAAGCTTCCTACAAAACAAGGTTTTAAAATAATTAAAACCCTTGCTAACTAAAATTTCCAGCAGCTTTTAAAGACTTCTAAACGTCTAAAAACATTCCAAAACAATCTATAAAATATCACTAGTCAATTCCATGTGTTACCCATTAAAAACTAACCTTTACTAAAACACTTCTTTTAAGCACTTTTACTAAATTTACATCATATTTTACATGCTTAAAACCAATTAAAACACTTCTAAACTTTATGGTTCAACAATACTTTATCATAGAAATACTTTATGAACTTAACTAAACAATTTAGAACTTTATAACTCAAAATACTTGATTTATAACATGTGGACATCAATATAATCCACCTTAAAACACTTTTAAACTCATCAAAACATCACAAAATAACCATAAAACACATTACTTATGCCATATGATTAATTTATGATAATTTAAGAACTTAAAACTCATCTTATGCTTTTTATAAAATCTGGACAACTTTGTAAACTTAAAAACACTTTTGTACCCATAAAAACTTCATAAACAACGATAAAACATGCTAACAATAATCTATGATGGTAACATGTTAATTTGAATTCATAAAACTTAAAATATCATAATTATAATAAATTTCCAGATTTAATAAAATACTTTGAAACCCTTTTAAACCAATCTAAACTTCACAATATGACCATGAATTATACTAGCAACAATACAAGATCATAGTATAATAATTTGAGTCATAAAAACTCTAACTCACAATTTTTCATAAACTTTATAAAACCTTAATTTATAATTTTATGAACATAAATTTAAATCTCAAATCTAATTATAATAACATAATCATAAACTTCAAACATGCTCAAAACATAATTAAATCATGGTTATAGTATATAAGCAAGAATTAAAAGAGGAGAAAAAGAATTTTTTTTAACCTTAAACCTGTCAGGCAAAGGAGGGGGGTAAGGAGGGCCGTCGGTGGTGCTCCGGTGGCTGCTAGCTGTCGCTGGCGGTTGCCGGTGCTACTGCTGGCAAGTGGGTGGCAGCAAGTGGGGGAGACGCCTGCCGGTGATCGAGGCCGAGTGAGTGAAAGAAAGAGGGTGGTCGGGGTGGGGTGTTCGGGTAGGTTTAGGTTTTTTTTGTTTTGTGTTTTGCTTCAGGATTTTAGAGAGAGATTAAAGGTATGATTTGTGGGTGTTTAAGGCTATTTATAGGGCCACTAATCAAAATTTTCTGATTAGTTTAAGTTTTTGAATGGGCTTTATGGCTTAGAGTAGAATTGGGCTTGTTTTAAAATAATATAAAATACCCATTTAAACCCCATTATTTTTAAAACTCCGAAAACCCTTTAATAAATTCCCGAACACTTTAAAATAATTTAAAACTCTTATGAAACTTTCAGAAACTTATTGAAATAATTTATAAACCTTTGCTTATATAATTAATTCATTTAAACAATTATTAAAACTTATTTATTTAAATAATAAAATACATAAAATATACTTTATAAATACATATTTAATATGTAGAAAATCCTCAAAAATACGGGGTCTTACATGCGCCCTAGCGCCCACGTGGCGATTTTTCATGGGGGCCCACTTTGCACTTTGGGGATTTTGTGTTTTGATCTTCGAGCAAGATTTTCTTCACATACTCTAACATTCCCCGCCACCAATTACCAACATTCCTCATCAAAATTACTAAAATGCAAACGAAAGATGAATCAGGTCAAAAGTTACTAAAGTGCCCTTGAAAGTCAAATCAGGTCAAACAAGTCAGAAGACAACAAGTTAACAATCAACAACATCATCACGTTTCCCTACGGCTGGGCTGACTCTAAAGCGGAAATGTTCAGATCGTCAGATGATCAATCTTAATTTCAAACAATCTATCTCCAGATGGTATAGAAGCCTTCTCCGGAACCTCCTATACGATCACACAACATCTGAAGGAGACCTTTCTTCATTCTCAAGAAACGTAGCACTTTCCAAGGATGTATCATCTTGGTGTAGGTAAAACTAACCCTTTTTGTTTTGCAGGTACCAAGTACTTTGACTTTTGTTTTATGAGACTAAGGCGTCTCTACAAACTCAGTTAAAGTGGGGGCTAACTGTAGACACCTGTTTTTAGTCCCGCCTAACAGCTGATGATTATCGTGTACCACGTCGCAAAAATGTCCGATTATTAAAAGCCGATTGCTTGAAAATAAATAAATAAATAAATAAAACCGTTGTCGATAGGGGTTGACGATGACGAGTTATAATTGTTAAAATACGCTTAAATTAATTTTATAATTTCCATTTTCATTTTAGTTTATAATTTTCATTTTCACTTCATTCATTTTTTCGAAAATAAAATAAATTAATTTAAGCGTATGAATGTGACCAGATTCGACGAACCTTCTAGAAAGGTCTGTTCGGTTTATGTCAACTCTAGGTTATGGAAGTGTATAAATAGTTTTATGGAAGTGAATTTCATATATTTTCGTAATATATCGAAATATTTTGGTTTATGGAAGTAAATATACGAAATACGGAAGCATCGGAGATCCTCCTCGTGAAAATGGAAAATTATGCACTTGAGTGCCATAGCGCAGGGAGAATGCCCAGACGCCCATCCAACGCCCAGGCGCCCAAAGGCAATGCGCCACAATGCTAGTGGGTGTCCAGGCGCTCACTTCGAGTGTCTTGGCGCTCATTGTGCGTCCTGGCGCTCGCTGCTGAGCGTTCCGGTGCTCCTCCGGCGCCTGGCGCTTGCTTACGTCACTTCCAATACTATATATACCCCCTTCCTTAGACCTTCATTCGACACAATTCACATCTTCACATCTTCTTCTCCTTTCTTACTCTTTCTCTCTCTAAACCTCTCATGGTTTTCGTGCCCAACTTCGAAAACCGTGCCAAACACTTAATATTATTACTATTACTATTAATCAACTAAGGTTCTTCAAGCTCTCGGTTCTAAAGGGTCGTCGACTTACACGAAAGGTACTTCGAATGAGGCCAACAACATCGAAATCATCAACCTGAGTTTCAAATGAGTTAATTTACATGATTATGTGATTATAATGCTTTATTAGATAATTGACATGTCTTAATTCATATTCATGTAACATTGACTAATTGATTATTTGATCTTAAAATAAAATCAATCTTAAGTAGAAACCTTGCTTCAGGTTTTATGTGAATTCATGCTACTTGTTTAATGCTTTCAATCACATATAACTCATGTTTAGCTTAAAAGACCTAAAAAGCATGTTTCAACTAATCCAAGATTAAAATCAACTTAATCCTGAAGTGATCATCCATGCATGATAAATTGGAAATTATGTGTGCATTAACTAAAACCCGACAAGCCTTATTTCCATATGTGTTTGTAGGTCTAAATCGAAAATATGAATGTTATAATTTGATATTATGATTGTGAAATTACACATGAGAACAAGTAGAGGCCGCTATACACGGGGGAACACTGTGACCTACTGTTGTCCTTACCCTCGTCCCCGAATATGGAGATATGACCTTCTTATCCTTGGATGTCATTTTGCCATTGAGCTATGACCTAATGGGGTTCCGTTAGCTCCCGAAAGGAAGACAATGGTGATTTCTCTACTTGGGTTTTGAGATTCTAGACTCAATCCCTAAGCCAAGCATACTCGCACTATGCAATCAAACTAACACGGCATTCAATGTCCGTAAAAAGGGCACTTGGGCCCCCAAAGCCCCAATTCCGCACATGCCAACATATTTTCTCATGCAAGTTATCTCAAGTCAACAAAACATTAACTTTCATCTCGATCTATAAAATCTAGCATGAAATTCAAACTATTCTAGCACGAATCCTAATTACATGATTGCCTTTAGTACTTACGTACCTTTTGTTATAACGGTGATCCGCCACTACTTCTAGAAATCGCTTAGCTCGAAGTCTCCTACAAAGGAATAATCGAAACTAATTAAAACCTTAGTGACTAAATTCTACAACAACTCTAAACGGACTTTTTATGCTAGAAACGTACTCGTCCAAAACCTTCCCTATATGGTCTCTATTCAATTACTTTATTTTATAATTTCTTTTTTGAAACACTTGATTTTCAATAATTTTCTAAAACTGGAAGCTTTGAAAAGTTGCTTAAAAACTCTTTTAAACCTTTCTAAACATCATAATTTGACCTTAAAACACTATACTAATGTTCTAAGATCATCATGTGATGATTTCATGCCTTAAAAACATGCAACCATAAGTCATTATTTTATGTGTCACTATTTTTATTGTGCATGAACACGTAATAATAAAAATTAACAGCATTATTTAACTATTCAAAACTCATTAAAACCCTTTAGAAACTACATATATCATGCATAAAACACTTTAAAATTTGGACAACAATAATAATTCTATTATGCATCATACCTGTATTTTATGCATTGAAGCTTATTTTTCATACTTAAAAACATATGCCTAATATTTTTACTTCTATTATTCATACTTTTAAAATTTGGACAGCAATAATAATTTACTTTAAAACCACTAAAAACAATTCTAAACTTCATAAAATCATCATAAGTTAGTACTATAACAATCTATGATCATAATATAAAAGTTTAGAACATCAAAATCATAAAAATAATATTTTTTCATAAACTTTCAAAACCCTAATTTCTATGATTTTATGAACACCTTATAAACATGATTTTAAATTCTAAAACACAGTTATAAACCATAAAACATGCTTAAAATATCATCATAAACATGAATTAAACAAGATGGAACAAGAATTGAAAAAAACGAAGATAAGTTTTTTTATATAATGTTCAAAAAATACCAAAGAGGGAGGAGGAGGGCCGGCGAGGTGGCTGCTAATGTGTGTAGGGGCGAGCAGGTAGTGGTCCGGCTGGGGGGGGGGGGGGGGTGGGGTGCCGGAGGGTTTAGGGTTTTGGGGTTTTGAAGTTTCAAAGGTTTTTTTCTTTCTTTTTTTTTTTTGAAATCCTAAAACACAAATCCTAACATTAAATCAGAAAATTATGGTTTAATTAATGGGGTATTTATAGGCCCAAATTATATTTAGGTGAAATTACAAAAATACCCTTAAGGTTTGAAAATACTTTTGTGCCCTTGTTTTAAAACAATTAAGGAAACCTTTCAAAATCTAAATTTAGAAACTTCTTAAAATATTTAATAAAATTTATAAAAATAACTGATAAACTTTATAAAACATAAAAATAAGTACTTTAAGTCACAATTAATTAAATTTTTTTCCTTTAAATTTATTTATTTAACTCATTTTTCACTAAAAAATACTCTAATTAATTATGAAATAAAATTCATAAAATACGTGAAAATACGAGGTATAATAGTCTACCCCCTTTAAAAGAAGTTTCGTCCCGAAACTTTGTGTAAATTATCGTATGGAACTTGAATAGAGACTGCATTTCTTTTCAAAACCCTTCCTTTTTTAACTTAAGTAGTTGTAGACTTTAGACACTTACTTAGGCATTTCATTCACACGCTTTAGGGAACAAACGTAAAACTTTGCTAAAAGACTTTAAAACTTGCAAAATTTAATGGAAAAAGGCGCGAAATTCTATCGCACTCTACCCCCCTTAAGAATTGAGTTACGTCTCCGTAACTCTACTAACCTGAAATAACTTTGGATACTTGTTCCTCATCATATCCTCAGCTTCCCACGTTGTTTCTTCGGTTTCTTGGTTTGACCATAACACTTTTACTATTTTGACACCTTCTCTACGAGTATCATGAACTTTACTATCAAGTATT
Organism: Suaeda aralocaspica; assembly: GCA_016808085.1. Taxonomy (NCBI): domain Eukaryota; kingdom Viridiplantae; phylum Streptophyta; class Magnoliopsida; order Caryophyllales; family Amaranthaceae; genus Suaeda; species Suaeda aralocaspica. The sequence goes on from PYUH01002189.1 coordinate 77,029, forward strand.
TTGATCGGTTTCTCTTCGTAAGTCAAAATTTGGTCTAATTCTATCATCTTGGTAGCAACACATGCGACTTATCTTGCACATACTTCCTTAATTGAGATACATAAAAAACATTGTGAACTTTGCTCAATTTCATTGGTAAAGCTAGTTTATATGCAACTTTTCCAATCCTTTGCAAAATCTCATAAGGTCCGATGTATTTTGGGCTTAATTTCACCTTTTTTCCCAAATCTCATAACACCTTTCATTGGTGATACTTTTAGTAACACCTTGTCACCAACTTCAAACATGAATTACTGTCTCACTTATGTCGCTCCAACATAAGGGAATTCTGCACTTCCTTCCATATAGTGCCCCAAATGGTGCCATGCCAATGCTTGCATTCTAGCTATTGTTGTACGAGAATTCGATCAAATCCAAACATTCCTCCAAATTTCCTTGAAAATCCATCACACAAGCTCTCAGCATGTCCTCTAGTGTCTGCATTGTCCTTTCTGTTTATCCATCGGTTGCTCGATGGAAAGCCTTACTCATCTTCAACGTAGTACCGAGGTTCTCCTGAACACTTTTCCAAAATTTTGAAAGAAACCTAGAATCCCTATATGATACGATATCCTTTGGAACTCCATGTAACCTCACAACATGCTTTATGTAAGCCTTTGCAAGTTGTTCCATTTTCCAAGTTTCCTTCATCGGTATAAATACTGCCGACTTAGTAAGCCTACCCACCACAACCCATATAGTATCATTCTGATTCTTTGCATCTGGCAAGCAGGTTACAAAATCCATTAATATGCAATCCCACTTCCATCCTGGTTTCAAGTAGTTGAGCTTCTCCTTATGGCCTTTTATGCTCAAATTTCACCTTTTGACATGTAAGACACTTGCTCACAAATTCGGCTAGTTCCCTCTTCATTTTAGGCCACCAATACACCTTTTTCAGATCCTTATACAATTTATCACCTCCAAGGTGAACTGAGTATGGTGTATTATGACCTTCCTCCACTATCTACCTTTTTTACCCTTTGCATTTTTGTGGTACACAACTTTCCTTTATACCTTAAACTTCAATCTTCGTGGATTTTGTTGTCCATAGCCTTTCTTGCCTTCAGTTTCTCCTTTATTCTATCTAATTTCATGTCTCCATCTTAGTTCTCTTTGATCTCCTCAAACACTGCTGGTTGGATACTAAGATTACGAAGTATTCCTTCTAACGATCCCTCTTTCACTATCTCCAAATTTAGCCTCTCCATGTCCCTACACAGTTCGTTAGCGACCACTAGAGAATTATTCCCTGTTGCTTTTTACAACTGAGAGCATCCGACCACATTGGCCTTCCCCTCATGGTATTGAATATCTAAATCATAATCCTTGATCAATTCGAGCCATCTTCTTTGCTGCATGTTCAAATCCTTTTGTGTGAAAAAAGTACTTCAAGCTCTTATGATCCGTGTAGATTCAAAACTTTACCCTATACAAGTAGTGCCTCTATATCTTCAAGGTAAACACGATTGCTGCTAGCTTGAGATCGTGGGTGGGATAGTCTGCTTTGTATGGCTTCAATTGTCTTGAAGCATACACAATCACCTTTCTGTTTTGCATTAAAACACATCCCAAATCATTCTTAGACGCATCACTATACACGTCACAAGAATCACTCCCATCCAGTAGTGTCAACACTGGAGCTGTAGTCAACAGCTCCTTCAAAGTCTGAAGTGCCTCCTCACACTTATCGCTCCAATAAACGAACTTACAGTCCTTCTTCATTAACAACGTCATCGGCTTAGTGATTATCGAAAAGTCATTCACAAACCTCCTATAGTACCCTGCCAAACCCAAGGATTCGTGCGTCCAACACATTCGTAGGTGTAGGCCACTCTTTAACTACTTCGATCTTAGCTAGAGCTACTTCAACTCCCTCTTTTGACATACAACTTATTCTCCCTCAGCGTTGTCAAAATTGTTCTTAAATGTTCCACATGATTTTCCTTGCTCTTAGAGTACACCAAAATGTCATCAATGAACACCACCACAAACTTATCCAAAACCCATTGAAAAATCCTATTCATTAACTCGCTCATTTCCACAGGTGCCATTCTATGTGGTGCTTTGGAAATGGGTGTTGTTCCTAGCACTAGGTCTATGGTGAAGTCGATTTCTCGCTTCGGTGGCATTCCCGTAATCTCCTCCAGAAACACGTCCAGGAAACCCCTCACTACCTCGATGTCCTACAGCTTAGAAGACTTGACATGATCTAGATCCTTCACACTACAAAATTAGAAAAACTCTATTCACATACCTAGCAAACCTCATCATTAACACTATTTTGTTGTGTTTTGGCCTTCCTGCCCTCCAATAGCTCACCTCCTTACCCTTATTAACTAATGAGATCTTTTGTGGTTCACAAAAAATCTCAGCCTTATGTTCATTCAACCAATCCATCCCTAGGATCATCTCTAAGTCACCTAACTTAAACTCGATTAGGCTAGCCTTAAACTCCACTCCCTCTATGTTAGTCAGAACATCTAAATACCTTTTTAAACAATACACTTCTTGTCATGACGGTTTACTATCGACATATCTATTGTATTTACTTTTCCCAAAACATGCATTAAATTTTGTAAGACTTTAGTGGATACTGATAGTTTCATTTTATATTCATTATTTGCACCCATTTTATATTCGTTTTTGGCTCTAACAAGGCTCTTTTGAGCCTATTCTGCTAACTTTGGTTGCTTTTAGTGCTTGTTGTTTCGGTTTGTCATTTGTTGCAGGAATTGATGCTTTGTGTCAGTTTTTGCTTTATCCCGAACACTTGGCAAGTTAGTGAGAGTCTTGACCACTTTGAGAAGCTTTGAGAAGGCTAGGAAATGATTTGGAAGCCTTTGGGAAGTTTAGAAGTCGAGTTTCAGAAATTATGAGCGAAGCCGGAAGCCCGAAGGCTCCCCGATCAGTCTGTCCGGTCTGATTGCACTGTGCCCGGTTCGGGTGCATCACGCCCGGCCGGCCTGGCACAGTGACTTTTACGTGTTTTTTGGCTCGTTTTCAACTATTTTTGACTATGTACTTAATGTAATTTTTCCTAGGGTTTTCACACACACAATGTCATTATTCTAAAATCCCTTAGTCAGTTTCTCTCTCTAGAAGTTCTCTTGTGGATTTCTTTCAACGATTCAATTCAATAAAAGTTCAAGTTTCTATTCAATCCATAATTTTAGTTCTGTTAATTCATGTTTAGTTTTAGTTTTAGTTATAGTTAATGTTTTTAGTTTTAGTTTACTTATTCTTTTATGCCCTAGTTTTTTGTTGTAGATTTTGTTTAATAATCATTGTTAATTTATTAGTTTTAATTATGTTTATAGTTTTATTTTCCTTTATGAATTTAGTTTCTTTAAATTCAATCATGTGTGAGTAGTTTCCTTTCTAGGGCTAGGGGATCTACGGATCGTTCCTGATGTTTTGTTTATGATTGTTAATTTGATTGTTGATGTTCTTGAATTCCTGTTGTCAATTTATGTTGCTTTCATTTAGATACTGGCCAGGTTTAATTGTTAGTCTGATATTGTCGAAATCGATGCAGAGAGGTAAGATTACCACAATTAGATCACTAGGGACAATAGGCAAAACGAGTCTAAGTGAGCGAGAGCCATTAGAGGAGTTTTGAAGGAGACTAGTGTAACATCCTGGAATTTCCTAACTTCCTACTTCTTATTTTTGCGAAAAACATATTATAAATATTAAGGATTATATTTATTAAAACTTTTAAATATGGAAAAACCAAAGTATTACCGCCACCATGATAACGACTAAGGCATTTATCAAAGTACTACAGCGGAAGTCTTAAAACCAAAAACCAATTTAAAACTAAACTTCAAAACAATCTCAAACCAAATTCAAACCAACATCTAAAATAAAAATCAACTTAAAACTTTATTTCACTTCGGAACCATTTTAATGGCCCTTAAAACCAAAACTAGAATCTTTAGAAATAAAACCACATCCAAATAAAAGTTAGTAATTCGTAAGCAATAAAAATAAACTACAAAACACAGCAAGCGCTCTCACTCCAGCCCAACAAGAAATGATATATGCCCACTTGTACTTGTAGCTTTTCTTATACTAGACAACTACTCACCAACAAGTGGTCCATTGTAGGGCCAAGTGCAAGACAAAGCCATGCACACAAAACAAACAGTCAGTAAAGCTGAGTACATAACTACTAAAGACTATGCAACAGAGCAATAAGAAATAAGACATACACTCAACTTACCTTTGACAACCTTTCACCTGTGCTTAGACTCAACAAAATTAATTGTTATATTTAAACTTTTGGATTCTGCATCGAACGGGTTTCCTCCTTAAAAATCACCCTATTGGGCACCAACTCCAAGAAGGTATTACTATGTCACATAAAGTGACGGAATTCCAGCGCATTATAAATGTAAAAGAGTACAACGTCTTGTGCTCCAATTAGAAGGTCATAGACCACTGTTCCATACGACTCCCCCCATTGTTCATACTTAAGGTATATACATTCCAAGAGATTTGATGCAAATCCTCTTGCACTTTACGTAATTAATCGGTTTAACATATTATGATTCACATGCAACAACACATAAAAACATGCATCACATCAAGAAAGCCATATTAATTATCTTCAATTTAAGGTGATTGAAAATTAATCTCATGTGTGTCCTTCAATATAACTGAACTTCCTTTACCACACATTAACTGTGAGTGGCAAAATATTTACTTCCTCCTTGACCACACATTAAACTGTGAGTGGCAACATGTATAAAATAATTGCTCATAACTCCTTTTAATCATATGAATAAAAATTCGCAACTACCTTTCTAGTTGATTAAGTAACTAACCAACTTCAAAATACCTTCCTTCTCTTTTCATAAACTTTTGGCCAAATTAAAATGATCATAACATTCCAATTCAATCTTATAAATTTTATATTGCCATTTAACATGGAATGTCAATCATACTATAAAATCATGCTTCTAATAAAACTTGTCATGCACATAAATACATGATTCAAACAAGCATAACAATATTTCATATAATCAAGGATCATCCAAGCATGAATTCTAATTCTTGCGTTTGTCTTTAGTACTTACGTACCTTGTAAAATAGAGGTGCTCCGCTACAACTTATAAAAGCGGATTAGATCAAAGTCTCCTACATAAAGAAAACTGAAACTAAATTAAAAACTTGTTGACTAAGTTCTACAACAACTATAAACTAACTTCTATATTGGAAACTTGTCCAAAACATTCCTTATATGGTCTCTATTCAATTCCATACTTCAATTTAATTTTCTTTTGTATGATTACTTGGTTTTCGGGACCTAGTTATACTTTATAAAACCTTAATATAAATTTTATGGCACTTTAGAAAAGTGGACAACAATTTAAAATTACCGAAACTCCTCAAAAAACTTCAAAAACAACATTAACCAATCATACAATGTATTACTTAATTTATATGATCAATTCTTGCTAATTACATACTTTAAAAGTCTAATTATTCACTTTATAAAATCTGGACAGCATGTTAAACATGCTTAAAATCACTTTTAAACTTCATGAAACTTACTAAAATTATATGTAACATCATAGAATTAATATGTGATCATACTAGCTAGCATGATATGAACACTTAAAACTTATTTTAACTTGTTTTTATAAAAATTTCAGATTTACTAATTAACTTTAAAGACATGAAAAACTCATAAAAACATCACAAATTCATGGCAAAACTCTTCTATAATCCCCTAACATAATTATGAAACCATTCTATGCTTTAGAATAATTTTTCATAAGCCAAAACATGTTCATAATATTTATTCTATTGAATTTCATGACTTCAAAATTTGGACAGCAATTTATGTTATATTCAAAACCATTAAAAATCAATCTAAACTTCATAAAATTATCATAAATTCACACAACAACAATTCATGATAATAATATTGAAGTTTAAGTCATAAAAACTCATAAAAATCAAAACTTTCATACTTTACAAACCCTAATCTAAAATTTCATGAACAACAAATTAATTCATGCCTTAAAACAAATCTTAACTTTATTAAAACATGATTGAAAATTATAAAATCATGATTAAACATAAATATGAACATGGATTTGCAAGTTTGAATCAAAAAGAAAGAAGGAGATTTTTTTTGTTTTATAAAGGTCTGAAAATACCAAAAATAGGAGAGGTGGCCGGCGGTGGTGCACGAATCCCAAGGCACGACTCCCAAAAACGATCTCCCTTTTTTTCTTTTCAGAAAACCGAACTGATTTTTTTTTTTTTTTTTCTGGAAATTCCTCTCCCGTTTTTTCTCTCTTCTCTCTCTAGATTTTTGGAATCCTAATGATAAATATGATGAGAGAAATCTGAAAATTTGGGTTTTAAAGGGTATTTATAGGCCCCAAAGTAGGATTTAGAAAAGCTCATACTTATCCTAACAAGTGGAAATTACCTTTAGCCCTTGCTTCAAAATAAATTAAGAAACTCTTGAAAATGCTATTTTTAGAAGCCTTTTAAAATATTTTATAAACATAAAATATTATTCATAAACACAAATATTAATTTTTAATTAAAACTTATTTTGTACTATTATTTATTTATTTTATTATTATTATTATTTTCTTTTCATTTAATATTCCTACTGAACATAATTTTTCAATAAAAATATTGAAATTATACGAGTAAAATGCAAAATACTTTCTTAAAATACGTGAAATGTGGGGTATTACAGTCTACCCCCTTAAAAGAAGTTTCGTCCGAAACTTTGTGTAGGTTAGTGTATGGAATTTGAATAGAAACTACATTTACTTTAAACTTTCTTATTGTAGTACCATGTTGTTGTAGACCTTAGACACTTACATGACAACTTTTTAGTAGACAAACATAAAACTCTTACTTAAAAGTCGTAGAAAGTTATATAAACTTGCAAAATTGAGGGTAAAAATGCATGAAAAACAGGTCGCTTTCTACCCCCCTTAAAAATTGAGTTACGTCCCCGTAACTCTACTTACTAACCTGAAATAGCTCTGGGTACTTTTCTCTCATCATATCTTCAGCTTCCCAAGTGGCTTCTTCGGTTTCTTGGTTAAACCACAACATCGTTACTATTTTGGCACTCTTTCTACGAGTATCCCTGACTTTACCGTCTAGGATCTTAATTGGCCTCTTCATTGGTTAAACTTTGGTCTAACTCTATTGTTTCAGGCTGTAACACATGTGACTCATCCGAAACATACTTCCTTAGTTGAGACACATGAAAGACATTATGAACTTTGCTCAACTCCATTGGTAATGTAAACTTATAGGCCACTTTTCCAACCCTTTGCAAGATCTCATAGGGTCCTATGTATTTTGGGCTCAATTTTCCTTTCTTTCCGAACCTCATTACTCCTTTCATTGATGATACCTTAAATAACACCTTATCGCCAACTTCAAACACAGCTTCTTGGCGTTTTTGGTCTGCATAGGATGTTTGTCTATCTTGTGCTGCTTGAATCTTTGTTTGTATTACTCTAATTTTCTCTGTGGTTTCTTCTACCAATTGAGGTCCTAGAATCACTGTCTCACTTATGTCATTCCAACACAAAGGGATACTACACTTCCTTCCGTACAACGCCTCAAAAGGTTCCATGCCAATACTTGCATGGTAACTATTGTTGTATGAAAACTCAATGAGATCTAAGTGATCCTCCCAATTCTCTTGAAAATCCATTACACAAGCCCTTAGCATATCCTCTAAGGTTTGTATGGTTCTCTCTATTTATCCATCAATTGCTGGATGGAAAGCTTTACTCATCTTCAATGTTGTACCAAAGTTCTCCTGGACACTTTTCTAGAATTTCAAAAGGAACCTAGAATCCCTATCCGATACGATATCCTTTGGAACTCCATGTAGCCTCAAAACATGTTTTATGTAAGCCTTTGCAAGTTATTCCATTTTCCAAGTCTCTTTCATGGATATAAACACCACTAACTTAGTAAGCCTATCCACCACAACCCATATGGTATTATTTTGATTCTTCGACTTTGGTAAGCAAGTCACAAAGTCCATCGATATGTAATCTCATTTCCATCCTGGTATTTCAAGTGGTTGGACTTTCCTGTGGTCTCTTATGCTCAAATTTGACCTTTTGGCAAGTAAGACATTTGCTCACAAATTCAGCGACTTCCCTTTTCATCCTAGGCCACCAATACATCTTCTTTAAGTCCTTATACAGCTTATCGCCTCCAGGATGCACTAAATACAGGGTATTATTACCCTCCTCCATGATTCTTTTTTTCAGATCCTCACATTTCTATGGTACACACCACCTTCCTTTATACCTTAAAATTCCATCCTCATGAATCTTAAAGTCCATAGTTTTTCCTGCTTTCAACTTTTCCTTAATTCTGTCCAATTTCACATCTCCTTCCCGGTTCTTCTTAATTTCCTCAAATATTGTTGGTTGGATACTAAGATTACAAAGAATTCCTTCCAACTCTCCCTCTTTCACTATTTCCAAGTTTAATCTCTATATCCTTACATAGTTCATTAGTAACCACCATAGTATTCACTACATGCTTCATTTTACGGCTTAAAGCATCTGCTACCACATTGGCTTTCCCTTCATGGTATTGAATATCTAAGTCATAATCCTTGATCAACTCAAGCCATCTCCTTTGTCTCATGTTTAAATCCTTTTGGCTGAAAAAGTACTTTAAAATCTTGTGGTCTGTGTATATCCTACATTTTACCCCATACAAGTAAAGTCTCCATATTTTCAAAGTAAATACGATCGCTGCTAACTCCAGATCGTGAGTAGGGTAGTTTGCCTCGTATCGCCTCGTATGGTTTCAATTGCCTTGAAGCATTTGCAATCACTTTTTTATTTTGCATTAACACACATCTCAAACCATTTTTAGAAGCATCACTATACACATCCTAAGAGTCACTTTCATCCGGCAAAGTCAGCACTGGAGTTGTAGTCAAACGCTCTTTTAAGGTCTGAAATGCCTCTTCACACTTATTGTTCCACTTAAACTTACAGTCTTTCTTCATTAACGATGTCATGGGTTTAGCAATCCTCAAAAAGTCCTTCACAAACCTCCTATAATAACCCGCTAACCCTAAGAAACTCCGTACATCCGTTGCATTCTTAGGTGTAGGCCACTCCTTTATTGCTTCAATCTTGGCTGGATCTAGTTCAACTCCCTCTTTAGACACAATATGCCCCAAAAATGCTACCTTCTCCAACCGGAACTCACATTTCGAGAACTTAGCATACAATTAATTTTCTCTTAATGTCATCAAGATTGTCCTCAAATGTTTCACATGTTCTTCTTTACTCTTAGAGTACACCAAGATGTCATCAATAAAAACAACCACAATGTTATCCAAAAATCGTTGGAAAATCCAACTCATTAGATCCATGAAAATTGTTGGTGCATTGGTTAACCCAAAAGGCATAACAGTGAACTCATAGTGCCCATATCTCGTACGAAAAGCTATTTTTGGTGTGTCCTCATTAGCAATTCTCAATTGATTGTATCCTGACCTCAAATGAATCTTTGAAAACACAATAGCTCCTCTTAATTGATCAAACAAGTCATCAATCCTCGGTAAAGGATACTTATTTTTGATTGTCACCTTATTCAGCTCCCTATAGTCAATACAACCTCAAACTCCCATCTTTCTTCTTCACAAACAATACTGGTGCCCTCCAAGGTGAAGCACTAGGCCTAATGTAACCTTTGTCCAACAAATCTTGCAACTGCTCCTTCAACTCACTCATATCTGTAGGCGCCATCCTATAAGGTGCTTTAGACATAGGTGTTGTTCCTAGGACTAAGTCTATAGTAATGTCAATTTCTCGTTTAGGTGGCATCCCCGGAATCTCCTCCGGAAATACGTCAAGAAAGTCCCTTACTACTTCAACATCCTCGGGCTTAGCAGTCTCAACATCATCCACATCTCTCACACTACAAAGGTAAATGGGAAAACCTCTCTTCACAAACCTAACAAACCTCATTACTAACACTATTTTGTTGTGTTTTGGTCTTCCTACCCTCCAATAGCTCACCTTCTTACCCTTATTCATCAACGAGATCTTCTGTGGTTCACATAAAATCTCAGCCTTATGTTTACTCAACCAATCCATTCCTAGGATCACTTTTAATTCACCTAAATCAAACTCGATTAGGTTAACCTTAAACTCCACTCCCTCAATTTCAATAGGAACATCTTGAAATCTCTTTGAACACTGCACTTCTTGTCCTAAAGGTAACACTATTGACATATCTATTACATCTACTTTTCCCAACACAAGCTTTAACTTTTCTAGAAGCTTAGTGGATACAAAAGAATATGTTGCACCAGAATCAAACAAAACTTTAAAAGGAAGAGAGTGAATAGAAAAAGTACCAGTAATCACATCCTTATTAGCATCAGATTCACTTCGAGCCATCACATTCAGCTTGCCAGTATTTATGGTCTTAGTTAGTCCTCCTCCATTCCCACTCCCATTCCTATTTCCGGCTTGAGGTGTCACCTTTCCTCCCATATTTCCTTAGAAACCCTTTTTGCTATTCCCCAACTGAATTCCCCCTAGACTGAGAATTTTGTCCCTCTTTTCCTTTGTTCTTAGAGAAGCACTGATACACAAAGTGTCCAAGTTTGTTACACAACCGATAGGTCACTAGGTTTCCTGCACAGTCCTTTTTTGGGTGATTGTTAGGAAACTTCTTGCAATAGTACACACTCCCTCCTTGACTAGCTATCTGAGCTCTATTCCCATTTCCAGAAGCAGGCTTCCCAAAGTTTCCCCTATTACCCTGGAAGTTTTTGTTGAAACAAGGTTTCTTAAATCCACCATGACTTCCCTGTTGGTTGAAGTTTCCTCTACCATCCTTCCTTTTCTCCCTCGTCTCACCTTCCTTTTGTACCTCCTTCTTCTTTTGGGCTATGCATGGCATACAAGTGTGTAGCTCTACCATATAACTCATCCAAGGATTCAAAGTTCTGTCCAGCTACTTGTGACTGAAGATCTAAGGGTAACCTCTCTCAAAACGACTAGCCTTCAATCTCTCAGTTGCTACAGCCTCAGGAGCAAACCTAGACAATTCTATGAACTTAGAGTAGTACTCAGCGACAGACATACTTCCCATCTTAAGCTCTAGAAACTCCTCAGCCTTCTGTTTCTAAAGAAATACAGGGTAGAACTTGTTACGGATTTGCTCCTGAAACATATCCCAATTAGTTCCTGGTAAAGCCCTTATCATAGCCTCATTTTGTCACCACCATAGATCAGCTTCTCCTCTCAGATAGTAAACAACATGGTTCACCTTAAGCTCCTATTGACACTCGACTGCCCCAAACAACTTATTAATCTCTCTCAACCATCCCTCTAGAATAGTTGGATTGTGCTATCCTTGGTAAGTGCGTGGCTTACTTTGAGAAATCATCTTGAAAAGTTCCCCAGCAGGGTCACTACCATTTCCATTTCCTCTGGCAGCTAACTGTTCAGCTACAGTAGCTAATATCCTCACTACTTCATTTAGATGATTGTTGTTACGTTCAGCCATTCTATTTCTCCTATAGAGGAAAAGACCTTTATATTAAATTATGTCTAACTACAAGTTAGAACAACGTAAACTTAAATCATAACACACTTTCACATTTCGTCTCATAAAAGAAGTTTCATTCTTTTAGAGAGAATGATTCACTTTATTTTGATTGTTTACACAATAATTAAAATAAAAATAAAGCACATAAAAAATAAAAATAATTCCCTTGGTTCTATTTTACTTGATGCTTTATTTCATAAAAGAAATTTATTAATTAACTTCTCTTATCATTAGAAGAATGATGTTCCCGTTATCACTGAAAGACAAGGCTTGTACTTGGTTGAACAATCTTAATATGGATAACATCAACAGTTGGGAAGAGTTAGCTCTTGCATTTCAACGGAAATATTACCCTCTAGAGCGAACTGCAACCCTTCGGAGTAAGATCACAAATTTCAACCAGGAGTCAGATGAAACATTGTATGAAGCATGGGAGAGATTCAAGGATCTATTGAGATTGTGCCTACATCACGGCCTTGAGAAGTGGTTCCTGGTCCAATCATTCTATAACAGTTTAGGGAATGAGAGTCGAACATTTTTAGATTCAACTGCCAGTGGTCGATTCATGAACCAAGAGGTTAATGCTGCATATGGTTTGACCGAAGAAATTGCTATTCATAATTCACAATTTGGCAATCCCATGGGACATTCGAAGAAAGGTGGAAAGCATTTGGTTGATGATAAATGCGAAAGTTTAGCTTCACAGATCAGTGCCATAAGCCAGAAGCTCGATAAGATTGGTACTACAGCTCCCCCACCATCACCTGTAGCTGCGATGGCTGCAGTTTCGGGATGTACTGAGCCTTTCTGCGATTCATTTGGTTCATACGGTCACAATTCCAAATCATGTCACAGTTCGGGTAGAGCAAGTGTGTGGCTTCCAAGCCTACAAGAACAATCCGTTCTCCAATACATACAATCCAGAGTGGAAGGATCATCCATACTTTTCCTATAAGAACAACAATAATGTGCAGAATCCACAGCAAACTATACCACCTCAGCGGGTTCACCAGCAAGTACAATGATTTGTACCACCACACCCACCAGGTTTTAGTAGACCACCATTGCCAGCACCACCTGCTCAACCTAGTGGTGAAATTTCAGAGTTAAAGAATATGATGTTGCTGATGCAGAAGAATATGGAGGTAATGCAGGCTCACAATAAGCAACTAGAAACCCAGCTAGCTCAGATTGCACAGTCCACAGCTCACCGGTAGCAGGGTCAACTACCTCCTCAACCAAACCCACCAACAAAGAGGAAAAATTGCAACTCTATCACTACCAGAAGAGGGACCCACTATGATGGTCCTAATATGCCCACTGATGATGTTGATTCAGAGATAGGAGTGCAGACTGGCAAGACCAACAATGTGGTTATTGAAGAGATCGCAAAGCCTACACCTTCTAAGGATAAAAAGATGCCACGGAGAAGAAAGTCTCGGTAGCTGACAAGTCAGTTGATACATTGATACCTCCGAAGGTGCCACTACCCTTTCCGCATAAGGTAGATCGAAGTAAGATGATAATCATTTCCGTAAGGTTCTCGATATTGTTAAAAATTTACAGGGCCTTTTACTGACTTGATTACGCAGGTACCTACATATACTAAATTTTCGAAAGACATATTAAGCAGGAAGCGGGAATTGAGTTCAGTAGAGACTGTTGCTTTAACTAAAGAATGTAGTGCTATTTTGCAGAATAATTCACCTAAACTCAAGGATCCCGGAAGCTTTTCGATACCTTGTAACATTGGTCCACCTTTTATTGATAAGGCTTTATGTGATTTAGGGGCTAGTGCTAGGGTTATGCCGTTGTCTATTTACAAGAAATTAGATATAGGTTCTTTAAGGTTTACTAACATTAACTTGCAGATGGCGGATAGGACTGTGAAGTACCCAAAAGGTATTTTAGAGGGCGTCCCCGGTAAGAGTTGGGAAGTTTTTTATTCCCGTTGATTTTGTAGCGTTGGATATGGAGGAGGATGCACACGTCCCTATTACTCTTGGTAGACCATTCTTAAATACTACAGGAGCTGTTATTGATGTAAAGAATGGGAGTTTGACTCTTTCTGTAGGTGATGACAAGGTTACTTTTAACTTTGATAGTGCATTAAAAAGTCCTATGTTAGAACAATCATGTTATAGAATTGATATTATTCAAGAGATTGTTTATGATGACTTGCCTTGATCCCTTAAAAAGGATCTCCTGGAGGCTATTTTATGTTTAGATGTGATTCCAGGTGAAGGCAATAGGGAATCAGATGAATTAATTCAAGCCCTTTCAGGAATAGAATTCAAGTCAGGGAGCAACTGTCAATTCCTCCAGTTTCCCCATGATGTTTGTTCGGTAAAGGAGGTAACACAACCTGAGATGAAAACTCTTCCCTCTAATTCGAAATATGCATTTCTAGATGAAAAAGAGCTATATCCTGTTATTGTCAATTCTTCACTTACTGATAGTCAACTTGAGAAATTGTTATATGTGCTTAAATGTCATAAGAAGGCTATTGGTTACACTATTGATGACTTAATTGGTATTAGCCCTGAATTTTGCATGCATCGTATTCACTTAGAGGATGGCCATAAACCATGCATAAATGGTCAGTGTCCTTTGAATCCTAACATGCAAGAAGTTGTTAAGAAAGAGGTCATTAAATTACTTGATGATGGTATCATTTATTCTATTCCTGATTCTAGGTGGGTCAATCTAGTTCAGGTAGTACCTAAGAAAGTTGGGACCACTGTTGTTCGTAATGATAAAAATGAATTGATTCCCACTAGAGTTGTCACAGGTTGGCGTATGTGTATCGATCAGAGGAAATTGAATGCTGCTACTAAAAGGATCACTTTCCCCTCCCCTTCATTGATCAAATGTTAGAAAGACTAGCTAGGCATAAGTATTTTTGTTATTTAGATGGTTATTCGGGATTCTTCCAAATCCCCATTCATCCAGATGATAAAGAAAAAACTACTTTTACATGTCCTTATGGTACTTTTGCGTATCGTAGAATGCCCTTTGTTTTATGTAATGCCCCTACTACCTTTCAACGTTGCTTGATGAGTATATTTTCTGACTACATTGAATCAATTATGGAGGTTTTTATGGATGATTTTAGTGTCTATGGAATTACATTTGAAGCTTGTTTAGAAAATCTAACAGAAGTGCTTATGAGATGTGAAGAGGTGAATTTAGTGCTGAATTGGGAAAAGTACCATTTTATGGTCACTGAAGGTGTTGTGCTTGGACATTTAATCTTTGAACGAGGTATTGAGGCTGATAAAGCAAAGATTCTGGTAATAGAGCAACTTCCCCCTCCTGTGAATGTCAAAGGGGTAAGAAGCTTTTTGGGTCATGCAGGTTTTTATCGCAGGTTCATTAAAGTTTTTTCTAAAATTGCGAAACCACTAACCCAACTGGTTTAAAGGATGCAAATTTTGATTTTACTGATGAGTGTGTTGAGTCTTTTAATAGGATTAATCAGGCACTTATTTCTACACCTATCATCCAATCTCCCGATTGAGACCTCCCATTCGAGATCATGTGTGATGCCAGTGACTATGTAGTTGGAGCTGTTTTAGGCCAATGGAAGGAAAAGGGTCTCCATGCAATCTATTATGCTAGCAAGACACTTGATCTAGCTCAAGTGAATTATGCTAGTACTGAGAAGGAATTGTTAGCAGTCGTATATACACTTGACAAGTTTAGATCATAACTATTAAGCTCGAAGGTCATTGTTCACACTGACCATGCTGCTCTGAAGTACCTCCTTGCCAAGAAGGAATTAAAGCCAAGGTTGATCAGATGGATTCTATTGCCGCAAGAGTTTGATCTCAAGATTAGTGATAAGAAGGGAGCGGAAAATGTAGTAGTTGTTCATCTTTCTAGGATTCAATTCGAAGATGTAGAGCTCGTGCCTATTGATGGTTCCTTCCCCGATGATCACTTACTTTCACTTGTAGTTAAATCACCATGGTTTGCTGATTTTGCTAATTATATTGTAGGTGGTGTCTTGCCTCCTAATCTTTCATCACAGTAGAAGAAGCGGTTCCTTCATGATGTCAGATGGTATTTTTGGGATGACCCAAATTTATTTCAGGAATGTGCTGATGGACTATACCGTCGATGTGTTCCTGATTGGGAGCTTTATGGGATTCTGATCCATTGCCACCCATTACCTTATGGAGGACATGCTGGCCCTTCGAAGACAGTGTTTAAGGTATTACAGTCAAGTTTTTATTGGCCCACTTTACTGAAAGATGCTAGAGATTTTGTCATGTCTTGCGATTCGTTGCAACGAATAGGTAATATCTCCAAAAGGCATGAAATGCCTTAAACGGGTATCTTAGAATTTGAAATTTATGATGTTTGGGGTATTGATTATATGGTTCCCTTTCCTTCTTCTAATGGTAATCATTATATTTTAGATGTTGTGGATTATATTTCTAAGTGGGTGGAAGCAATTGCGACCCCCATTGTGATTCTAACACGGTTTTGAGACTATTTAAGCAGGCTACTTTTCCTAGGTTTGAAGTCCCTAGAGCTATCATTAGTGATGGGGGAACGCACTTCCATGAGAAGAGATTAGAAGTATGATGTCTACCATAGAACAGGATTGGCATACCATCCACAAACCAGTGGTCAAGTGGATGTTTCGAATCGAGAAATCAAAGCTATCCTAGAGAAGCCAGTTACAAAATCATGGAAAGATTGGAGTAGCAAGTTTCCTGATGCATTATGGGCATATAGAACGACGTTCAAGACACCTATCGGTACATCTGCATATCAATTAGTGTACGGGAAGGCATGCCATTTACCGGTTGAGTTAGAATACAAGGCTTACTGGGCAGTAAAGGAGCTTAATATGGATGCCAAGCTTGCAGGTGAGAAGCGGTTACTTCAATTGAATGAGCTAGATTAGTTTCGATTGGGAGCCTAAGATAGTGCTAAGATCTACAAGGAAAAAACTAATAAATAGCACGATAAGCGAATCATAAGAAAGGAGTTCCAAATGGGTGACAAGGTGTTATTCAATTCTAGATTGAAACTTTTTCTAGGGAAGTTGAGGTCTAGGTGGAGCGGCCCTTTCATGGTTACTATGGTAAGTAAGTATGGATTTGTAGAGGTACCAAACGATAAAGGGGAACGTTTCAAGGTTAATGGACACCGTGTCAAGCACTATTATGAAGGTGATGTTGTTAGCTTGGTTGATGAAATCACTTTCCGAAACCCACACCCCTTATGAGCGATCAGGTAACATGGTCAAGCTAATGACCTTAAAAGAGGGCTTTACGGGAGGCAACCCGTAGGTAGTTTAGTTTTTTTTTTTGTTTTTTCATACTTCAGTTTTATTTTTCTTAGTTTATTAGTGAGAGAGTGTGAGGGACTAACGCCCCTCCCCATCACCATGCCCGGGTAGCCGGGCGGGAGGCACTCGAACTGGGCGTAATGAAACCCCGCTAGGCGCGCATCACATTTTCCATGCCTTAGTTTTTTTTTGCAAAAGTCAAACTTGGGAGTATCATCATGCCCGGCCAGCCGGGCGAAACATGGCCCAACCGGCCGACTGGGCGCCGTGCACTCTAACCAGGCGAAGCAGGCTTCAGCCGAGCGGGTTTCACTTACTCCTTTCCCACTTTTTTTTTCCTTCGCACGAC
>PYUH01002189.1:94338-157457 GCA_016808085.1 Suaeda aralocaspica
GCCCCCCCCCCCCCCCTCTCACCCTCATTCTTCTTCTTCTTCTTCTTTTCCCTTCTATTTTCTCTCACAACTCAAATTCTCTCAAATAAAATCCCCAATTTCTCCAATAATACTACCTTCACTCTAACTTTAAACCTCTGTATCTCACTCATCTCTTCATCAAATTATCTCAAATTTTCACTATTCACTTCTATTTCTTTTTCTCTTTCACCCTCTTACCACAATTTCCATAAAAACCCACAAAATCATCATCACCCATAAAACCCTAACTTTCACAAAAATCACCAAAAAAATCAATCATTGGGTCCTAAAAGGTCAAGAGGAGAACCAAGTGGCACTTCAAGGAGGAGGAAAACCGAAATTCCACTAAACCCCAACTTTCCCAATGTAAATTTTGCTTCACTTGAACAACGTGATAAATTCATGAAGCTTAAAACTCGTCATATTAGATTTCTAGATCATACTTTATTACAAACACTTGGAATTTTTTATGAAACTAGAGATTGCTTGAAAAATATGGGTATGGAATTCTTCTTTAAATTGGATGTTGCTACTTATGCGCATATCACATATGAGTTTATGTCGAGTTTTAGAGTTGATGGACCGAACCCTCATAAACCTGCTCAGGGAGTTGCTTTCCGTTTATTCGGAGTTGATAGCAGATATGAGTCTTTGGTAGATTTTGGTTTGATTTTTGATATATCTAGACTTGGTAGGAAGAATGCTCCCCCATAATTTAGTGATGTTGACCTTTGGAATGCCTTGACGGGGCAAGAGACGGTTAGGTGGCAATACAATTCCGCCAACTTAATTCACCAACCTTCACCCCATATTGTTCATAGATTGTTAGGTTGGACTATCTTTGGCCGACATGAGGCCCATACAGTTACCACTAGGGAAATTTTGCTCTTAGACAACATTTCTTGCGTAGTACTTGCCCTTACCGTATCCTCATTCCCCATTACTTTGTCATTCACTTGCAAACACAATTTATGACCTTTGCTGGGGTACATAGGAATGGTAGGCCAACGGTCAACAACATTGTTTTTGGAGGATTGATTGCTTTGATAGCCAATCATTGTAAACAGGTTTTGAAACCATTTATATGGTGGCTTAGTTCAAAATACAAAGGAGACTCTGCCGAAATTTATGCTCCACTTATTGATAGTATCTTCATAATTTTTAAATATTATCTTATGCATTCTCTTACTTATGAATTAACTCTTACCATTCTAATACATGCAGGGTTAACAAGATTGTGATCGCATTTTGTTATGAAGACGTTGAAGGTTGCTAATTGTATGCGTAGTGCTTTTGGGTAGTAACATTGTTATAACTTTTGCTATTGATAGGAAAGTGGGAACATTCTAACATCAATTGACATAATGTATGTTTTGGAATCTTTATGTAATGATGATCACATATTTTTGGTTTGTAATATACATATTCTAAATATATATATATATACATATATATGTATGTTATATTTGAAATTCTACTTTTGGAAGTGGTTGGATTATGTGCAACCAAAATGTATATTTCTGTAGTATATTTGGTTAAAATATCGATGATTCGTTGCAAAGAATGTTGTAACTTTGGATAAGTTTTTGCAACAAAAAATTGTTGTTGCAAAAAATGTATGGTATGATATTTGATACGTTTAGTAACGACAAAAGTTGTTGCAAAAGACAAGTACCATTAGAAATGACAACATTTTGCAACACCAAAAGTCGTTGCAAAAAGAAAACTAGCAAGAAAAGGTTAACTTTTGCAACGGAAACTGTCGTTGCTAAACAAGATGTATTGCAACAACTATTGTTGTTGCGTAAGATTGTATATATGTTGTTGCAAAAAATAGTACATTAAATTGGGATACAGGTGTTTTTGGCAACGGCATTTTAATAGCAACGACAAAAGTCGTTGCAAAAACAGTGTTTTTTGGCAACGAAAAAAGTCGTTGCCAATGCTTTTGCTACAACTATACCCGCAACGACCTTGGAACGACAAAAGTCGTTGCTAAAGCTATTTACAGCAACGGCTTTTGATCTTTTGCAACGACTTTGATCGTTGCAATAAATGGATTTTCTTGTAGTGATTTTGACACTTTCATCATGATCACACTAGTGCTATGCAACGACAAGAGTTTATTTAATTGACTATCGGTAAGAGAAGCACTGACAATGACTGGTACAACTCCTTATCATCTAGAAAAGCATATTTAAATTAGAGGGGAGGGGTTTCATCTCAGGTTGGGTTACCTCTTTAACAGAACAAACCTCTTGTGGTAACTCAATAAATTTCCGGCTCTCCACCGGATTTAATTCCTCACTAGTGAGATCCTGGACCAATTCATCAGCATCAATTGTACCTTCACCTGCACCAATATCAAGGCAAACAACAGCCTCCAGAAGATCCTTTGTGGTGGATCGAGGCATATTATCAATAACAATTTCATCAATGACATCAATAACATAACATGACTGTTCCATCATAGGACTCTTAAGAGCAGCATTAAGATTAAAGGTAACTTTATCATCCCCTACAGAAAGAGTCAAACTACCATTTTTGACATCAATAACAGCACCTGCAGTGTGTAAGAAAGGTCTACCAAGTATAATTGGGATATGAGCATCCTCATCCATATCTAACACAACAAAATCAACAGGAATAAAAAATTTCCCGACTCTCACCGGGACATCCTCTAAAATACCTTTAGGGTATTTCACTGTCCTATCTGCCATCTGTAAAGTGATTTTAGTAACCTTTAAAGCACCCATATCAAGTTTTTTACAAATAGATAAAGGCATAACACTAACACTAGCCCCTAAATCACATAAAGCTTTATCAATGAACAGTGGGCCAATATTACAAGGAATAGAAAAACTTCCCGGGTCCTTTAGTTTCGGTGGTGACTTATTTTGCAGTATGGTACTGCACTCCTCCGTAAGTACTACGGTCTCCACCACATTCAACTCACGTTTCCTGCTTANCACCACATTCAACTCACGTTTCCTACTTAAAATATCTTTCAAAAATTTAGTATAAGTAGGAATTTGGGTTATCAAATCAGTAAATGGAACAGTAACCTGAAATTCTTCACAATATCTAAAAATTTACTGAAATGATTATCATTCTTACTTCTGATTACCCTGTTCGGAAAGGGTAACCTAACCTGTGACCTCGGGATCGTATCAATCGATGTGTCATCCCCTCTCCTTAGGTGCTTCAGTTTCCTTAGCTGGAACTGTCTCCAAATCTTCAATCACAACATCACTGGTCTTTTCAGCTCCACCTGCAACATCAGAATTAACATCATCAGTAGGCATTTTTGGGCCCTCATAAGCAGTTCCCTCCTCAAAGTAATGGCATTGACATGGTCCCTCGGAGGATTCTGTGATGCCTGTGATACTGGAGGTGTGGGTTGTGATGGAAGGTGGCCTGGTTGCCTTTGAGCAGTTGATTGTGCAATCTGAGCTATCTGGGTCTCCAGGTGCTTGTTGTGAGCCTGCATTGCCTCCATATTTTTCTGCATTTGCAACATCATATTCTTCAGATCTGAATTTCTCCACTAGGTTGAACTGGCAATGGTGGTGCTGATAGTGGTGGCCTACTGAAACCTGGTGGTGTAGTGGACATATCTCTGAACTGTTGGGGTGCCTGCTGAGGTGATATAGCTTGCTGAGGATTCTGTACATTGCTGTTATTCTTGTAAGGAAAAGTATGGGTGATCCTTCCAGCCTGGATTATATGTATTGGAAAATGGATTGTTCTTGTAGGCTTGAAAGGCGCACACTTGCTCTACTGAGCTGGTACATGACTGGGAACTGTGACCGAATGAACCACAGGAATCACAGAAAGGATCAGTGCATCCCGAAAGTGCAGCTACAGGTGATGGTGGAGGAGCTGTAGTACCAATCTTATCAAGCTTCTGACTTATGGCATTGATCTGTGCAGCTAGACTCTCATACTTATCATCAACTACATGTTTTCCACCCTTCTTAGAATGCCCTCTAAGGTTACCAAACTGTGAATTATGAGTGGCTATTTCATCAATCAGTTCATATGCAGCATTGACCTCCTGGTTCATGAATCGACCATTAGCAGCAGAATCTAACAAAGCTCTACTCTCATTACCCAAACCATTGTAGAATGACTGAAGCAGAAACCATTTCTCAAGCCCATGATGAGGACACATTCTCAATAACTCCTAAAATCGTTCCCAAGCATCATAAAGTGACTCATCTGTCTCCTGATTAAAGTTAGTAATTTGACTCCTCAATAAAGCTGTTCTCTGTGGTGGATAGTACTTCCTCTGAAAAGCAAGAGCTAAATCCTCCCAACAATTAATTGTGGCCATATTAAGATCATTTAACCAGGTTCTAGCCTTGTCTTTCAACGAAAATGGGAACATTCTCCTCCTAATGTAATCCTTAGAAACGTTCATTTGCTTGATAGTATCACAGTATTGAAGGAAATTTTGTAAATGTAAATTCGGATCCTCCTTCAATGTCCCTGAAAATTGATTTCGTTCAACCATATTCACAAGAGCCGGTTTCAGTTCAAAATTAGCAGCATCGGTATCAGGTACTGAATAACCTCCAGCTATAGACTCCGTACTAGGCAGGGAATAGTCTCTCAACGAACGGGCCGCAGGTGGTGGTGGTGGTCCTCTATCCTGTCCTTCTCCTTCGGCAGCCATTTCGACCTCTAAATAACCTTCAAACAACAGGTTGAAAGTGAACTCGAAAAAGTGAGACAAATCAGAAACAGTTTCCTCCACGGATCGAGGAAGAAATATTCGGCGTCTACTACGTCTCAACCGCTTCAAAAATACTCGCTCGGGCTCAGGGAAAATGAAAGTGTCAGGCTCGTGGTCGGTTTGCATAAACCTATAAACCTGCACAATATGTAACTCCGAGCAAAGATGAGAAACCGCCTCAAAGAACCAAAAAGTTCTTTGAGACTAAGAAAAATAAAAAGAAAAACAGTATAAACCCGACTAATAGAATTAAAAATTGCCTCCCCGGCAACGGCGCCAAAATTTGATGAGGCTATCGCACACCTATCAAAAATAAACCTAACCACTCTAACTAATATAGCTAGGGAAGTAGGGATCGAATCCACAGGGAAGCAATTAAACCTATTAGTTCTAAAAAGTCTAAACCGTGTAAAGGGCCTTTGAGTGACGATTGTGACTAAGAAATTAACTAGAATTAGAGCTAAATTGATTAAGAGAATTAATTAATATATAAACCTAGGACATCGGTTCACCACAGATTAACCAGTGGATTTGCACACAAATAATTAATTATATTATCAATTTCCTTGAATTAAGGTCCACTAATTCTCTCGAATCTAGTCCCCTTCAAAACTCCTCTAATGGCTCTCGCTCACTTAGACTCGTTTTGCCTATTGTCCTTATGATCTAATTGTGGTAATCTTACCTCTCGGCATCGATTTCAACAATATCAAACTAACAACTAAACCTGGCCAATATTTAATTGAAAGCAATAGTAGTTGACAATAAGAATTCAAGCAAATTAATAGTTAAACTAATATTTATGAGCAAAACATCACCAATTAGTCCATGGATCCCCTAGTCCTAGAAAAGGAACTACTCACTCATAATTAAAGAAACACAAACTAAAACAATAAAAGTAATTAAAATACTAAATACGATTAAACTAAACAAAACTAACAACAATCAAGAAAATTAAATCTAAACATAAAACTATAAAAATTAAGAACATAAATTAAAAATAATAATAAACATAACTAAGAATAAGAATTGAGAATAAAATAGAACTTGAATATTATTGATTGAATGATTGAATATAGTTGTACACTTTGAGAGAATTTTTTTAGAGTAAACTAGGATTTCCAAAATCTAAAAAGGCATAAATGACTAATTAGGTGGAAAAACACTTAAGTACTTAGGCTAAACAAGGGAAAAACGCGTGATTTTGGGCCTTCAGAGCCATCCGTCCGGGCCACCCGGGCGTGAAGCCCTCACCCGGGCGCATAGCCTCGACCCGGGCGAGTGGCTTGTTTTGCCTCGTTTTCGGTTTTTGCTCGTGCTTCCTTAATTTCCTCTTTAATTCTTCGTTTTAACACTTCTAGTCTTCGGTTTAGCTTCCCAAATGACTTCAACTCTTCACTAACTTCTTCAAGTGCTTCAAAAGGCTTGGAAAACAACGATAAATCATCGATTCCTGTAAAATCTAATAAAGAGCACAACAAACACTCGAAATAGCAAAAGTTAGTAGAATTGGCTCAAAAGAGCCGTATTAGAGCTAAGAATCAACCGGGATCGAGGGTAAAATACATATAAAATATCAACTTATCACATTCATCATCATTCTCCCACAAAATCTATCATTCTTTTTAACCTTCATCATTTTCTTTGAATGTTCATCTTCTTCACCTTCATAAACACAAAACATAAAAAATATTATTTTCCACTTTTATATTATTTTCACCATTCTAGTTTATTAGTTTTATTATTATTATCATCATATTCATCACCATCATCATCTTCCTTTATTCGGTCATATTCGGATTTTGGATTCTTGAAGGCGCTTCTAAGATCGTTTTGACACTAGGCAAATTGAAGATGATAAGGTCATCTTTAGCATTCCAAGATACTCAGAAGAAAGCTGGACCTTTTGGCATGTTTCTTGAACTATGAAGGTTCAAATGAAGATGATCCCGGATCAACTTCCCTAGCAAACTGAAGTCACAGAATGCTCAAATTACAACACTTTTTCTCTCAATAATAATTAGCCTAAACGCTTACAAAAGAGAGTATATTAAGACCTTAATGTGGTAATAGAGTTTATGCTAGGTTGAGACTTTTAGAGAGAACTTTTGCGATCAATATTCTTCAATTTTTGTTCATGCAAAAGTATTCGGTTTGTATGCCAGCAGATCTCTTTAAATAAGCCTTTGGCTAGTATGTTATTTAATATTGTAAGCGAATATTTTCCTTATAATTATGGAAGTAATTCCACGGAAAATATTCTCACTGATTTCATTTGAGATCAAATAAAATCAGTACAATATAATATAACATACTTGTCATACTTAAGAATATCTAACTTGCATAACAATCCAAGCATCTGCATAATTTTTGAAAAAAAATTTGCGTGGAAAGAAACTTTCCCAATTAAAATACAGATGTATGAAGTAAACTCGAGAGGACTGGTTCAGCATTGTTCCCTGATTGTTGCAGTCAGCCAAGTTTACTAATAATTATGTATATATGACAAGTAACTTTAGGTTCCTTGTCATCCATAACTAGTTCATCTCTCTAATCTCAACCTTTATAATGCAGCTATAAACCTTCATACCACTTACATTGCATCTAAGACTTAAGGGTATGACTCTATGAACTTGGTCTTCAAGCAAACTTCAAGACTTGGCTTCATGAGCTTCATCTTGTCATTTATTGAACTTGTTTCTTTAGTACCTGCACATGCAAACACATACTTGCATACAATATAATAGTTCAATATAGTTTGTCATCATTCAAAACATAAGCTAGGAACTCAACAAATTCCCCCTTTTTGATGATGACAAACCATGAAGTTCCCCCTGCAAATAATATCATTTACTATTTGAAACTTTTCAGAAATTTTGAATTCTTTAGAATTCAATGGACTGGTCTCGTATTGTTCCTGTATATCAAACATCATTTACAGGTACACCAGTTCACACTGACAACATTTTAAGAAAGAGTTTCTAAGTGCCAGGGGAAAATACTAATTAGACTCAGAGCTCTTAGACTTAAACATGCATTCGCAATAAAAACATCAGTAAGTTCATCAGACTTGTTTCCAAGCCGTTGGGATGATAAGAAGTAAAATGCTTTGAACATACTTACTTCCAGAACATGCAGGTCTGTCACCACTAGCAAGACTTTTAATCTTGCTTCTAGTTGCTGCAACACACACAGTTTAATAACATTCATTTGACCTGCTTCCCCCTGAGATAGGTAGAAGAGATCAGAACTTCACACCTGCTTCCCCCTTTTAGAATCATCAAAACAGTCAATGAATAAAAGCATGTAAACAAACAACTAAACACAATCAGTAGTTAAACTACTGATTATATTAGGTTCAGCTAATATAGGTAGCTTTAACAGCATTCTAGAGATGCTGATTCTACCATTGTTCCTGCCAAAGTACCAAATCTACTTGTCCTGAATAGTTATTACAGACCAGCATTGATCCAAATTACATAATAACAATGTCTTTGTAATGGGAAAAAGGGGAAACTAGAATAGGAGTTCAATAAATAGGAGGGGTTAGCAGCAATAGGAGAAGAGAAGAAGAAATAAAGGAAATTTAATCTGCTCCAGAGTCTTTTTCAATCCCATCATCTTCCTCTTCCTCTGAAGCACTTGCATCATGTTCCTTATCATCCTCTTCTTCATTCTTCTCAGAGACCAGTTCAGCATCCTCATCATCAGCATCACCAACAGCTTCTGATGACTCTTCCTTGTCTTTAGAATCCTCAGTAGCTATACCAGCTTTATCAAGAAGAACCTCAATTCTCCTGTAGGATTCCTGAAGTGCAGCACATAATGTAGTAACACTATTGAGCATATTCTACATGAGTTGTTTTTGGTCACTTAGCTGCTTTACCAAGGCATAAGTTGCCTGAACTGATTCTGTACAGGTCCCAGCAAGACCAGCATCACTCCTCCCCTCATCCTTCATCTTTAAAACACCACCTACATATGCCATGCCCTTCTGACCTATTATCTGATTGGTGAGATGAGACATGGTGCCATAATCTCCCACCAAAGGAACCTTCCAATGTCCGAATACCAAGGTCAGTCATCCTCCATAGGGCAGAGCATGGTTTGCTTTCTCCACGCAGCAGATCATATGACCTAACGTCATAGCAGGGAGGTTGACAGGAATGTGTTCAATGAGGCGATAAATTAGAACACTATCCATCAACCGTACACTCATACGGCCTTGTGATGTAGGACACACGTACAATCTTTGAGGCTATGGTATGGAATATCCTCATGATTGGCTCCTTTAGGTGACCAATGGTGTACCCCTGCTTGGGACCAGGTGGACCAGTAAACAATCTGGTCTGGATATGTTCTGATGTGACTCCGTTGATAGAAGGACAATTTTCCCTTGAGTATACATCAAGTCCCATAGTTGGAACTTTGAGAATTTCAGCCAGTTTCTTTTCAGACAGATTAATGGGAGTATCTTTAGCAAAGGAGAAATAGGATCCATCATCTTTAGTATACAGGTGTTCATAAAATTCTTCAACCAGTGGCTTGAAAACATCTAGATCTTTAGCAAATAACACATACCACTTATGAAAATCTAAAGCCTCTTTAACCTCAACCAAAAACTTCTGTGCAACCCTACTCTTTGCAATAGAAAATCCTACCAGAATTTGTCTATCTTTAAGATTATATAGAGGTTGAGGGGTAGCAGACTTACTTTTCTTGGATTTGGCACTTGAAGAGATCACAATAGCATATTGCTTTCTCTTTTGCCCTGTTGTGGGTTGGTCTGGTTGTGCTTTGTGCATGATAGCCTTTTCGTTTGATGCCTCAGCACCCTTCCTAGCAATCGTTTTTATTCGAGCACCCTTGGTTGCTATAGTCTTAGTGCCCTCTTTCTCAGCAACTATCTCAACTTCCTTTTCATTTTCAGCATCTTCTTTTTTCTTTGATTTCTCCACTGGTTCGGGAATGGTTTTAGGCGTGGGTGTTTTGGATTTTTTGGTTGTTGGTTTAGTGACCTTCTTCTCATCTTTCTTAACCGCTTTTGATGATGGTTTCTTGGTACTCACTTTCTTTTCCTTAAAATTTTCTCGCATGGCTATAACTACATCCTCCTTGGGTTCAACTTCCTTCTCTTCTGATTCAACTTCTTCTTCCTCAACTTCTTCTTCAACTGACTCATATTCGGATTCAGATTCCTTCTCTGGTTCTGACTCTTCAGTAATTTCAGGTTCTTCAGGTTTAGAAGTCTCCACTGGTACTAGTGTGGATTCTTTGGATTTTGGTGTGGGTAGCTTTTTGGCAGTAGTTGATTTTGTGGATGTTGGTGTAGAAGATTTGGTGGTTTTGGCAGTTAGTTTTGGGGAAATCGCTTTTGTGGTGGATTTTGGGGTGGGTGATTTTATGGTGAGAGCTTTTGAAGTTTCTGGCTTGGCGTTCTTTCGAATCAATGGCGCTTCTTCTTCTTCATAAAGTTCCTCTTCCAACACATCTTTTACCACAGACTCAATTACTTTATCAACCATCTTCTTTGATTTCTTCGTTTCAATTTCAAGAGATTCACTGATCTCTTTCTCAACCAAACTTGTGCTTCTTCTCTTTGACATGATGGGACTGAATTTTTCCTCTACTTTGAGCACACAAAAAAAAAACTTTGAATGATTTTAGTGAGAGAAAGAAGAACTTAGACAATTTAGGTTTTGTGTGAGAAAGATATGATCGCGAGAGAATATATGAAAAATATGAGATGAAGGAAATGAAATGAAAAAGGAAAGTAAGATCAAGAGCAATATATTTATAAAAGATATGAATCAAAACAGTTATCTTCAAATATTTGAAAGATAGTTGTCCGTTCAACCAAAAAAGGCAGTTGCCATAAATATAACCGTCATTACATTTATTTCCAAAAATTTGAAATTTTGAAAATAAACTGACTGACTAAAATAACCGCCTCAGGAATCTGGTTCCCTAATGGTATGCAACTGGTCTGTGCCAACTTACTCTTTACAAGATTATTTTAAGGTACTTGAGTACTAAATTGATCAGCTCAGCATCGCATAAGAACTTTGTGAGACCTAAAAAAGTAGAAAAGAAACAAAACAAAAAGAATATATACAAATTGACATCATTTGACTAGCCAAAGGGACAAGTCAAGACCTAAAGCTCATTGTCTAATATTGATCATACCCAACAAGGTACGAAGCTTGATGAACATTTCTCTGCTCAAAGGTTTTGTTAAAATCTCAGCTAGTTGATCTTCTGACCTGCAAATCTCCAATTCTACATTCCCCTTTTCAACATTGTCCCTTAGAAAATGATGCCTAATCTCAATATGCTTGGTTTTAAAATGTTAGACAGGATTTTTTAAAATATTGATTGCACTTGTGTTATCACATAAAATGGGAACACTTTTGAAACAGATCCTAAAATCCTTTTGTTATGATTTTATCAACAAGAGCTGAGCAAAACATAAAGCAGCAGCAATGTACTCAGACTCTGCTGTAGATAGGGCCACAGAATTTTGCTTCTTAGATTCCCATGAGATAAGGCATAAACCTAAGAAGTGAGTCATTCTAGAAGTGCTCTTTCTGTCCACAATAAAACCAGCAAAGTCAGCATCTGTGTACCCTATAAGGTTCATACCGCTACCTTTTGGATAGCGCAAACACAAAATATCAGTACCATTGAGATATCTTAAAATTCTCTTAACAGCCTTTAGGTGAGATTCTTTAGGGTTACTTTGAAATCTTGCACACAACCCTACTGAAAACACTATATCTGACCTACTGGCTGTTAAGTAAAGCAATGAGCCAATCATACCTCTATACAGCTTACCCTCAACATCCTTTCCCTTCTCATAAAGGCTTAATTTTGTAGAAGTTGGAATATGTGTTTCATAGGATTTGCTGTCTTGCAAATCATATGTCTTCAGCAGCTCCTTGAGGTACTTCTGTTGATGAATCATGATTCCATCCTTGGTTTGCTTGATTTGAAGCCCTAGAAAGAACTCAAGTTCTCCCATCATACTCATCTTGAATTCACTTTTCATCAAATTTGTAAACTCATTACATATAACAGGATTAGTAGCTCCGAACAAAATATCATCCACATATATCTTAATCACTAGCAGATCAGTTCCCTTTTCCTTTAAGAATAGTGTCTTGTCAACTGAACCTCTCTTGTATCCATAATCTAAAAGAAAACTGGAAAGTCTCTCATACCATGCTCTAGGAGCTTGTTTGAGACAATAAAGAGCTTTATCAAGTTTAAAAACATGGCTTGGCAAGTCACTATCCTCAAATCAAGGGGGTTGTTCCACATATACATATTCTTTCAAATAACCATTAAGAAAGGTTGTCTTAACATCCATTTGAAAGAGTTTGAAGTTCATATGAGCAACAAAAGTAATTAAAATGCTGATTGCTTCAAGCCTGGCTACTGGAGCAAAGGTTTCATCATAATCAATTCATTCCTGTTGATTAAACCCTTGGACCACTAGTCTAGCCTTGTTTCTGACTATAATACTTGAATCGTCCAGTTTGTTCTTGAACACCCATTTAGTTTCAATAACAGACATGTTTTCCTTCTTGGGTTCAAGATGTCAAACTTGATTTCTCTCAAACTGATTGAGTTCATCTTACATGGCTAGAACCCAACCCAATCTGGATCCATTAAAGCATCCTTATAATATGTTTCAACATTTGAAAGAAAGGATTAGAAAGCACAAAATTTTTGTAAAGTAGAATTCCTTGTTTGCACCCCTTTGTTAATGTCACTAGTGATAAGATCAGAGGAATGAGCGGACTTATACTTGAAAGATTTGTTCATATCAAAGTTTACATTGGTGCCTCCTAATGTTGAATTGGTTCTTGTACTGGTTCCCCCTGTTTCATTGTTGTTTTGAACAGGTGAGCCTGGTTCCATAGTGGTCTCAACTGCATTGTCTTTATGTGGATGAGCTTCTGAGTCACTATTTCCTTCTCTTACCTCATGAACTACTTGATTCTGTGTCGGACCATACTCTTCCTCTCTAGGAGAGTTGTGTGGTGAGTCTAGTTCAGCACCTTCTACTTCTTTAGCTCATGTAAAGTTTAGCATGCCAATTTCAGATTCATCATCATCATCAACCTACACATGCTTGCTAAACATATTAGTTTCATCAAATAGAACATGGACACTTTCTTCAACACACAAGGTTCTTTTGTTGAAAACTTTGTATGTCTTGCTGTGTGAAGATTATCCAATGAAAACAGCCTCATCACTTCTAGGATCAAATTTGTTCAAACTTGATTTACCATTGTTGTGTACAAAGCATTTTCACCCAAAAAGATGTGAGTGTGCAATGTTTGGTTTTCTTCCCCTAAGGAGCTCATAAGGTGTTTTATTTAGTAAAGGTGTCAACATTACCCTATTTAAAATATAGCATGCAATACTCACAGCTTCAGTCCAGAAGTTTCGAGGTAGACCACTCTCTAGAAGCATTGTTCTTGCCATTTCTTCTAGAGTGCGATTTTTCCTTTCAACCACTCCATTTTGTTGTGGAGTTCTGGATCTGAGAAATTATGAGATACACCATGATCATTACAGTAGGTTATGAAGCTGACATTGTCAAATTCAGAACCATGATCAAACCGGATAGAGACCAGTTGATGACTAATCTTGTTTTGGACCTATTTTATCAAGATTTTAAATTCTTCAAACGTTTCATTTTTAAATTTTAGAAAGATTGTCCAAGTATAACGAGAGTAACCATCAACTAACACAATTACACAAACACATAACTATGACCATTTCGACCTTGTACACGCATGGGCCCACACAAGTCCATGTGCACAATTTCGAATGGTCTAGTGGTGCTTACAACCTTCTTTGGCTGAAAAGAAGATTTGATATGCTTACATTTAGCACACTCATGGAAAATATGATCTGCAACGAACTTAATGTTAGGTAAACCTGTAACTAAGTCCTAAGATCGCAGTTTGTTTAACAAGAAAAAACTTACATGTCCAAGTCTCTTGTGTCATAGCCAATGGTCATCCTCTATAACATTGAGACAAGTGGCACTTGTCTTAGGAATCTAACTCAAAAATTTTATGTAAACATTATTGTTTCGGAACCCCTTACAGACCAGTTCTTTTGTTTCAGTGTTAACTATGTGACAAAGATTTGTTTCAAATTCAACATGGTTTCCTTTGTCACATAGCTGAGATATGCCCAAGAAGTTATGTTTCAAAACTTCAACAAAATATACATTATCAATTGCTTGAGAAAGTGTCTTACCAACTGTACCTATACCCTTGATCAAACCTTTACTATTATCTCCAAAGGTAACACTTCCTCCTTCATAGGCTATGAGTGAAAGAAATTGACTTTTATCTCCTGACATGTGTCTTGAGCAACCATTGTCCAAATACCAATATGGCTTTCCGTACACTCTAACCTATAAAAACAAATCAAGGTTTAGTTTTAGGAACCCAGATTTTCTTGAGTTCCTTGTTATTGGGAACTGGTTTGATATTGTTCTTTCTATCCCAGATTTGTTTAAATTTGTCTTTCTTGTTTTATCATGTTTTCCATTTTTAGACCAACTATGTGTGTGACTCTTTTGATTATGAATCTTTTAAACGTGAGATTGATTTCTTTTATCATGTTTTTGCTTTATCTAACAAGTTTCAATAACATGTCCATTTTTAACACAATAGGTGCATACGTGCATGTCTTTTGCAAAAACATACTTACCTTTCTTGAATTCAGAAATCCAAGTCCCATCTCTTCCCAACTTTTGGGACTGTTGGGAACTGCTTCCAGAATACCCTAATCTAAACCTCACAGGATTACCAGATTATGAGGTCAGGATGTTTAGAGTACTTTGAGCATCGAGCAACCTGTTCATCTGTCTTAGGCAATCACTCAAATCTTGTTCCTTGATTTCAAGTTTATTAAGCTGAGCTTCATTATACTCCGCATCAATGGCAAGATCCAACTTTTCCCTATGAAGCGCATCCTTAAGATTTAAAACCAATTCAGAATCTGGTTCAGAAGTGGTCTGAGTATTCTTGCCTTTCTTTAGTTGGAATATCTCAGCTTGAAGATCACAAATTTTAGTTTCATATTCGAAATGTAAAGATTCAATATCAACACCCTGATTGTCTGAAGCAACTTTAGGGTTGATATCTTTCTTTAACTCAGATATTTCAGCTTGTAAATTACAGATCTTACCCTCATATTCCATACATAAGTTATTGACATCAACACTAGAACCACTTGTGTTAGCAAGAGAAGTTTTCAGATCTACATACTCTTTGAACAATTCTTCCACATCATCAATCATATAGTTATAGGCTAAAATCAAGTCAGAATGTTCTAGAGTGAAGGATTTCAGTTTAAGTAATTCGAAATTTATACCTTCAACTTCTGCCTCCTTACTCTTACTAAAACCTCTTTCATTATTTTGATAAAAGTCTGTTTTTTGAAAAAACTGATTGATGTTTTAGCATCTCAAGTTCTATATTCTTCTGATCCAAACTTATTTCAAGCTCTGAAATTTTTTCTTTCAGTTTTGTACAAATAAGTTCAAGCTCAGTTGAACGGTGCTCACTAAGGTCTAGATTTCGAGTTACTTCTCTTAGTTTCTTTTTGTTAGCCTTATAAGCAGCATTGCCTTTAACATTTTAATTTGTTTAATAGCAGAATCTATAAAACTTAGTAACTCATCTCTATCACAATATCTCATTTGTTCTTGCATATCTTCTTGCCATGAGACACGTGTGTCCCTTCTTTCTAGAACTGGTCTGCCTCTGGTCCGCTTCTCCCAACAGTGTAGTCACACAAACTAGAGCTTCGTCCTCCTCACTTTCACCACCTGAGTCAGAATCACCCCAGGCAGCAAGCATGGCTCTCTTTGTCATCTTTTACTCCATTGGTCCTCCTTTGTCAGTCTTCCATGTCAGACAACCGTGATCATATGTCCAGTTTCACCACATTTGAAGTAACAAGTACTGGTACTGGTCTGCGTTACCTTTGTTCTTTCAGGATTTTCCTTTATATTGAGATCTGAGACTCCTTTCAAACCTTCTTTCCATGAGACCTATCTCATCCAGATCTTCTTTATTTTATTCTCCCTTCAAGGCCAGCCCTCGACTTTTGGTTGTACTTTCCTCATTTGTGCTTACTAACATCTCGTGAGTCATTAATGACCCAATAAGTTGTTCTACAGACAAAGTTGATAGATCCTTGGCTTCTTGAATTGCAATTACATTAGGCAGCCATAGCTTCTTAGAATTTTCCTAACTAAATCTTCACTGGTGAAACTTTTGCCAATAGATTTTAGTTCATTAATAATTGACATAAAACGAGTATACATGTCTTTTATATTTTCATCTCGATTCATATCAAAAGTTTCATATTTAGACATAAGCATATCAACCTTAGATCTCCTGACTTCATTAGTGCCTTCATAGGCTAAATCTAGAGTTTCCCATATTTCATTTGCAGTAGAACATGCTAAAATATGGCTTACCTCATTATCAGCAATGGCTTGTTGAAGCAGTGACATAGTCTTGGCATTCTTCTCGAGTGTCTTTAGATTTGTGTTGTTGTATTCACTCTCCTTCTTCTCTGTGCCATCTGTGTTGTTAGCCACCTTCTTTGATCCATTTTTAATTATCATCCAACACTCATAGTCAGTACCAATGATAAAGTTCTGCATGCAGTTCTTCCACCAAGGATAATTTGTTTTAATGAATTTGGGCAGCCTTGATCCACCATTTCCATTTATCATCTCTTAAGTATTCATCTTTTCTTCCTTCTCTAGGTGTTACCCTTTCAAGAATTTAGGCTCTGATACCAATTGAAAGTGCAAGTGACACTCAAGAGGGGTAGTGAATTGGATGTTGTAACATTGTTGTAAATTTTTCGATTGATTGTAACAACAGTTAAGAACCAGTTCTCAAGCAGCGGAAACAAAAATGCAATAAAATAGACAACACCAAGATTTAACGACGTTCGACTTCTAATAAGTCTACGTCCTCCACTCACTCACTCCTTTTATTAATCAACTCAGAATAACAAAAAGAATTACACTCAATCACCCATGCACCTATGCACAATATGATTCCCCAACTTACACCTATGGAAGTTCGACTCAACCTTCAACTATGAAGGTTCAAATAAAGATGATCCTTGATCAACTTCCCCCAGCAAACTGAACTCACAGAATGCTCAAATTGCAACACTTTGTTTCTCAATAATAATTAGCCTAAATGCTTATAAAAGAGAGTATATTAAGACCTTAATGTGGTAATAGGGTATATGCTAGGTTGAGACTTTTAGAGAGAACTTTTGCGATCTATATTCTTCAATTTTTGTTCATGCAAAAGTATTCGATTTGTGTACCAGCAAATCTCCTTAAATAAGCCTTTTGCTAGTATGTTATGCAATATTGTAAGAGAATATTTTCCTTAGAATTATGGAAGTAATTCCACGGAATATATTCTCACTGATTTTATTTGAGATCAAATAAAATCAGTACAATATAATATAACATACTTACCACACTTAAGAATATCTAACTTGCATCTGTAATACCCCACATTTTCACGTATTTTAAGAAAGTATTTTTGTATTTTATTCGTATAATCTTAATATTTTTATGGAAATTTATTCGTATAATTTTTATATTTTTATTGAAAAACGTAAATATGTCAATGGGCATATTAAATAAAAAGAAATTAATAATAATAAAATAAATAATAAGTTTTGATTGGAAGTAATTATTTGTATTCTTAAATAGTATTTTTATGTTTAAAAATATTTTAAAAGGCTTCTAAAAATAGAATTTTCAAAGTTTTTCTAATTTATTTTAAGGCAAGGGCCAAAAGGTAATTTCCACTTGTTAGGATTAGTATGGGCTTTTCCAAATCCTACTTTGGGGCCAAAATTTTAGATTTTCTCCTCATAATAGTCATTAGGATTTCCAAAAATTTAGAGAGAAGAAAGAAAAAAAAAGTTTTAGATGTCCGGGAAAAAAAACTACAGTGTTGCATAGTTCGGGAAAAAAAAATTTGGGGTTTGCCTCAGGATCCGTGCTAGCCGGACCCCCACCGTCTGCCGCTGCCAGCCACCGCCGGACCTCCTCCCCCTGTTTTGGTATATTTTAATTTCAAACTTCTTTACAAAAAAAAAATTCTACTTCTTTCTTTTTGATTCAATCTTGCAAATTCATGTTCATACTTATGATTAATCTTGTTTTTATGGATTTTGATCATGTTTTAATAAAGTAGGATTTGTTTTAGGGCATATATTAAAATAGTTGTTCATCAAATTTTAGATTAGGGTTTATAAATTATGCAAGTAATGAATTTTCATGAGTTTTATAATTTAAACTTCAATATTATGATCATATATTGTTGTTGTGTAAATTTATAATGATTTTATGAAGTTAGATTGATTTTTAAAGGCTTTGAAAATAAAATAAATTGCTGTCCAAAATTTATAATCATGAATTTCAATTGAATAAATATTTTGATCATGTTTTGGGTTATGAAAAATTGTTCTAAAGTGTAGATTGGTTTCATAATTATGTTAGTTGATTGTAGAAGAGTTTTATCATGAAATTTTGATGTTTTTATAAGTTTTTCATGACTTTAAAGTTAGTAAATAAATCTGAAATTCTAATAAAAACAGGTTAAAGTAAGTTTTAAGTGTTCATATTATGCCAGTATGATCACATATGAATTCTATGAAGTCACATATAATTTTTAGTATGTTTTATGAAGTGTAAAAGTGATTTTAAGCATGTTTAACATGCTTTCCAAAATTTATAAATTTAATAATTAGGCTTTTAAAGTATGTAATTAGCATAAATTGATCATATAAATTAAGTAATACATGGTATGATTAATTTATGTGGTTTTTGAAGTTTTTCAAGGAGTTTTAGTAATTTTATATTGTTGTTCATTTTTCTAAAGTGGCATAAAAATTATACTAAGGTTTTATAAAGCATAAATAAGTCCTGAAAACTAAGTAATGTTACAATAAAAAAAGTTAAAGCGTAGTATGGAATTGAATAGAGACCATATAAGGAAGTTTTAGACAAAGTACCAATATAGAAGTTAGTTATAGTTGTTGTAGAATTTAGTCAACATGGTTTTAATTTAGTTTCGCTTTTTCCCTGTGTAGGAGACTTTGAATTAGTCCATTTCTAGAAGTTGTGGCAGAGCACCGTTACTTTACAAGGTACATAAGTACTAAAGACAAATACAGGAGTTAGAATGCATGCTTGAACAATTCTTGATTACATGAAATCTTGTATGCTTGTTTTGAATCATGAATTTATGTGCATGACAAGTTTTTAGTAGCATGTCCTTAAAGTATGATGGCATTCCATGTTAAATAGAAAGTTAAGTTTTTATAAGCTTGAATTGGAATGTTATGAGCAGTTTAATTTGGCCAATGGTTTATTCATCAAGGAAGGAAGTTATTTTTAAGTTGGTTAGTTACTTAATCAATAAGAAAGGTAGTTGTGAATTTTTATTCACATGATTAAAAGAAGTTATGAGCAATTATTTTAGACATGTTGCCACTCACAGTTTAATGTGTGGTCAAGAAGAAAGTAAGTAATTAGCCACTCACAGTTAATGTGTGGCAAAGGAAGTTCAGTTTAATTAAAAGACACACATAAGATTAATTTGGAATCACCTTAAGTTGAAGATAATTAAATTGGCTTACTTGATTATGCATGTCTTTATGTGATGTTGCATGAGAGTCATAACATTTCTAAACATGTTAAATCACGTAAAGTGTAAGAAGACTTGCATCAAAACTCTTGGAACGTATATACCTTGAGTATGAACAGTGGGGGGAGTCGTATGGAACAGTGATCTATAATTGGAGTACAAGACGTTGTACTCTTTTCTATTTTTAATGCGCTGGATATCCGTCACTTTATGTGACATAGTAATACCTTCTTGGAGTTGCTCCCAAGTTGGTGCCCAATAAGGCGATGATTTTTAAGGAGGAAACCCGTTCGATGCGGGATCCATAAGTTAAATATATTAATTAAATTAATTGAGTCCATGTACAGGTAAAAAGGTTGTCAAAGGTAAGTTGAGTGCATGTTTTATTTCTTATTGTTGTTGCATAGTCTTTAGTAGTTATGTACTCAGCTTTGCTGACTGTTTGTTTTGTGTGCATGGCTTTGTCTTGGACTTGGCCCTACGATGACCCACTTGTGGTGATTAGTTGTCTAGTAAAAGAAAATCTGCAGGTACAAGTGGGCATAAGTAATTTCATGATGGGCTGGAGTGAGAGCGCTTGCTGTGTTTGTAGCTTTGCTTTATTTTAATTGCTTTTAAAGACTAACAGTTAATTTGGATGTTTTGATTTCTAAAGACTTTTAAGTATTAGTTTGGTTTTAGTATTTAAGGGCCATTAATATGGTTTCGATGTGTAATAAGTTTAAAGTTGATTTTTAATTTGAGATTGTTTTGAAGTTTAGTTATAAATTGTTTTGGTTTTAAGACTTCCGCTGTAGTACTTTGATAAATGCCTTAGCCGTTATCACGGTGACGGTAATACTTTGGTTTTTCCATAGTTAGAAGTTTTAATAAATATAATACTTAATAATTTTAATATGTTTTCCAGAAAAATAAGAAGTAAGAAGTTAGGAAATTCCGGGGTGTTACAATAACAATCCACGCATCCGCATAATTTTTGAAAACAATTTTGCAAGGAAATCAACTTTCCTAAAATACAGATGTATGAAATAAACTTGAGAGGACTGGTTCAGCACTGTTTCCAGATTGTTCCAGTCAGCCAAATTTACTTATAATTATGTAGACAAGTAACTTTAGGTTCCTTGTCATCCATAATTAGTTCATCTCTCTAATCTTAACCTTTATAATGCATTGATAAACCTTCATACCACTTACACTGCATCTAAGACTTAACAGTATGACTCTATGAACTTGGTCTTCATGCAAACTTCATGACTTGGCTTCATGAGCTTCATCTTGTCATCCATTGAACTTGTTTCTTTAGTACATGCACATGCAAACAGAAACTTGCATATAATATAATAGTTGAATGTAGTTTGTCATCATTCAAAACATAAGCTAGAAACTCAACAATTATTATTATTATTATTATTATTATTATTATTATTATTATTATTATTATTATTATTATTATTATTATTATTATTATTATTATTATTATTATCGGCTCCATATAAGTTAGCTTTCTAAACCCCCTCATCACCTTTATTTTATTTTAATCCATGAAGTATTGATTATAGTAGTGGCTTGAGATGTAATAAAACAAGTGATCAGAAAGAATCATGTCTATGACGTAGGGCTTAACCTACGCCATAGCGTATGTAGGTAATTGGGTGAAGTGTGGAAAATCGTGCAATGTGGGAAAAGGGGGACAAAAAACTGACCGAAATTTGCACCATGGCGCACAAGAAGACCTGTACTACCATGCAGGTTTCTTTTTGCGCTACAGCATAGCAGTCAGCTAATTTAATTTGTTGATGGATTTTAAAAAGGAAAAATTCATACAAATAATCCCAACTATGGGCGTTCACCTAATAAAAGACTGAACTTTGATTAATCCAAAAATGGACCCAACTTTCATACCCATTTTCCAATTCTGGACCCTCTTAAATTTTAACTTGTAAAATCAAGTAAATCTTGCTAATTATCCGGTTTTTGTTTAAGCAGGACCACCCGAAACCTCCAAATGTTAAGAAAAAACCGGATAATTAATAAGATTTACTTGGTTTTACTGGTTAAAATTCACGAGGGTCCAAAATTGGAAAAAGAGCATGAAAGTTGGGTCCGTTTTTGGATTAATCAAAGTTCGGTCTTTTATTAGATGAACGCCCATAGTTGGGATTATTTTTATGAATTTTTCCTTTTAAAAACGCAATAACTCCTTAGTTACTTATTGGAATCAAGAATATGACCTATCATTGGAAATATCTTGAAGTTTACTTTTTCATGAACTTTTAATTACATCCAAACGGTGTATATGTAAAAAGTTATGGTAAAAATAGTGCACAAAGGTCATTTTAAGCTCGATTTTAGCGATTCCTTTCTTTTAAAAACACTTTCAAGCACTCGGGCCTGATTGGCACTCTTCTCAATAATTGTAACTTTTGTTTCTTCGCTCGGAAATGAATGTTGGGTTTGCTCTATGGATTTTCGTTACGTGGCCTAGGTTTGGGTTAACATCATCGTTCCTCCTCTTTGGGTACACACATTTATGTGTTTACAACCTCAAGGAACTTGGACGTGTTAACGATGTGCCATAATTAATTATGAAAATTAGTTGCAACACTAAGGTTAAATGATACAATGGTCATTGCAAAACAAAACCTTTATAAAAAATGAAATTTTCACAAGAGAAGCATTTTACTTCTAAGTCAAACCATAGTGCTCAAGCTTTTACAACTTGGAACCTTTATTGGACTTTATTCTAAACCAATTCAAAACAATTAAAAAAAAAAAAGAAAAGAAAAAAATTCAAATATAAATAATAGAATTCACTCTCGTAGAATGATTCCCTTAAAATTAAACCTCGACTTACTTGACTTGAAATGATTTTATTTTACTTGAATAACTTAATTTTGAACTTTGACTTTGAAAAACTAAACCACAACTTTATAACTTGCTTTACTTTGACTTTACTCGAAAACTTAATTAACATGGTCAAACTTGCTCAAAACACGCTCAAACTGACCATAAACACAACCAAACTTATACACAACATTAAAACCATTAAAACATGTCATATTAGGCTCTTATACTTCTCTTTAAGTCATAATATAGTTACTATGCAGATGTTATAACATTACTCATTTCACTTTTAGATAACTTACGACCTGTTTACTTTAGCTTAAAATCAGTTCGGTTCAGCTCAGTTCAGTTCAGCTCTTCTCTTATTTTGCTATTCATTAATCCTTTATAAAAAAAACTTTCAATTCAGTTCGGCTCGGTTCAGTTCAGTTCAATTTAGCTATTTTCAGCTGAAGTAAACAGACCCTTAGTTTCACACCAAACAACTATGAAAACACTATATAAGAACATTGAACCAACTTAACTTGAAACCAGCCTTCATACATGTGTCAAACCACTTTTAGAAACTTTCTATAAATGGAAAGTACCTTTTAATACACTTTTAGAAACTTCTATAAATGGAAAGTTAGTTTTGGAAATTCTATTAATTAATTAAGCCTTTATAAGTGGAAACTAATTTTAAAAACATTAATTAATTATAAACACTCTTGATTTAATTTTATAAAATCTTTACAGTATTTAGGGTTTTCAAAAATAATTTTTCCTAATTTACATTTAGTCGAATTAATTGGAATTTTCAAAAATTATTAATTTAGCTCAAAAACGCTCATTTTTTTATTAAAATATTTTAAAAACCTTTTTGGTCATGAAACCAATTTTATAAAATTTAGAAAAACGAGTCTTGTGGTTTGATTAATAATTTAAGTCACTCTAAACAATATGTTCCAGTAAAAACCGCAAATCTTTAATAATAACAATGAATTTTTACAGCTTTCACAAACACATCTAAAATTCTGGAAAAATATCCATGATATTATAACGACAGTAGCATGTACAAAAATAAATATAAAAATCACTCGAAAATTCAAAAAGCTCCACAAATAATTTATAACATTGAAAACTCGAAACAATTCTATAAGGGCTTCATGATCGTTATAACTTGTCTCATAACTCCTTGACAGTAGACATCATATCATATCATCATATCATCTAATAACTTATACTAAAGCGATCCCCACCTACTCATTTTCCCTCCCACATTTCCCTCCCAAATCCTATTAATTAATGATTGCATAAAAAAATAAAAAATTAATTAATGCATATAAACTAATAAATGTACTTTGACAATTAAATGCTACTCTTAAAACAACAACCCTTAATTAGCTTATAATTTTTTTCCCAAATTGAAAATAAAATTTTACATATTTATTTATCATCAACTATTGTGTATATATTACATCATTTATTTTTTATGTGATAAAGAAAAGATATTTATAAAAGGAAATTAGTTTGTGACATTGTGTATAAATTTTTAACATAATAAGAGATAAAGTATATCATCTTTTTGTATTATTCAATTGGTTCCCAAAAAGAATTTAATTAATTTCTTGAACATAACTCTTTTATATCTTTTATCTATCTATCATAACTATTTTTTAAAAAAAAAAAATCTTCATTTCCAAGTTTTACAAGCATCGCACGGGGTTAGAGCTTTACATATACAAAAGTAATCCTCACTTCCAACATTTTCCCTCCAAAACTCCTATCAATTTCCCTTCCAAAGCTCAAGTGCTTAGAGCTTTCCTCCCGATTCCAAGAGATCTTGAGATCGATTCTTATCCCTGCCCTAGTGGCTCTCTAAACACCAAAAAAATAAAAAATTCCCAACAAAGGTCTCATTCCATAAAGCCTCCCTATCATTCCTGTCATTATGAGCATAGACTATAGAGCAGTCAAACCCAGCAGTAGCATGTATTGGGCTAACAAAACAGTGAATCATCTGACTAGAGACATGAATGATGTTGAGTGAAAAAGAATTAGGATTCCACCCAATAAAAATCCTGCCACTATCCCAACAACAGAGTTAGAGGTAAAAAAAATACCCTTGAAAAAGACTCAGATAAAACCTCCTAGCCTTTCTCTTAGTTTCAAGGAGGCAAATAAGGCCACTAGGATAGCAGTTGAGGAAAGATTTTATATCCCTTTGCTTCCTAGGACTATTTGCCCCCCTAACATTCCATACTATTATTCTATCCATTAGGAATTGGGAGGCCCTTCCCCTCCCCATCTTCCNGGAGGCCTTTCCCCTCCCCATCTTCCTGTGTAACCTGCATTCCTTCCCCAGATGCTAAGACTTGGAAGGTTTTTGAGACTGGTGTAGCAGGTGTCTGGGTCTTGAGAGGGCTCCTTTTCCTTTGAACAGTTATGAAACCATCTATGTGCTCCTGATTGTTTACTTCAGTTCAGGTTTTTTTCCCTCTTCTTTAGGATTATTTTTCAAGGCCTAATAAATACTCTCCATATTTTTTTATAGCATTTTTCCCTCTTCTTTAATCTAATTTTCCAACTTATATATATTTTTCCCCATAAAAATATCATTTTCAATAACAATCTAATCCCACAATGTTCTTTAGTCCTTTTTAGCAATCTTAAGTTACAATTTAATTTTTAACTCTCTTTTGAAAAAGTTAAAAAATGATATACTTCATAATTTAGTATACCATTTATAAGAAAATCACATGCTACATATTTATATTAATTTATTAATCTTAAAAACCGTGCATCGCACGGTGTATTATCTAGTATCTTATACTAAAACAAAGTCCCCTGAGTCCTAACCTTGCCACATGTCCCTCTTAAATTAATTTATTTCCCGCCTAATTACTCTTCTCCAAATAAAGCAATTACATCTTTTACTATCTTACTATATTAATATGATAATATCAAGATTTCAAAGATATATTTGATGTCTTAACATAAATAATAATTTTATAAGTAAAAGAATCAATTAATCAATATATTGATAGATATCTTGTATTTCTTAGTAGTTAGTATATCACTATTTAACAATATTAAAATATTAAAGGAATTTTATATTGAATTAACGCTCGATTAAAAATGAAATTGAAATCACGCATAAATATATTTTAATAAACTATTTAATACATACTTTTTGAATTTAATTTATTCGAGTTAAAGAAAAAAAATCTTTAAGTAAAATTAAACCTCATTAAGTAATAATAATATAATAGGTATAAAGAAGGAATATAATTGATGGGTTCTTTATAATTATATGAATAGTATTAGTGATGCTATATCATTGTATGAACTATTTTCGAAATGTTGACTTAGTTTAATTTTAACAATCATTTCATTGATTTTCCCCTAATTAAATTCAAATGCCAAGACAATCAAATTCTAAGATTGCAATCAATCAAAATTATTAATCTAATTGTGTTCACAAACATTCATTATGAAATGGCTACAATAATTTGTTGTGACACAAAACTAAATTAGGGAAAAAAAACTACTACATCTGCAATCTATTATTTACATCAAAGGAATTTTCAATGTCCGTTGTTGCAAGCAATCAATTACATACATCGTATTAACATCTCCCACATAAATAACAATATTATAAGTAAAAGAATCAATTTATCAACATATTGATAAATATCTTGGATTGCTTAGTATATCATTATTTAATTATATTAAAAAAATTATTTTAAGTTTTCGATGAAAAATATTAACATCACGCATAAATATTTTTGTAATAAACTATCGAAGACATAATTATTTTTTGAATTTAATTTTATTTGAGTACAATTAAAGAAAAAAATCTTTAAGTAAACTAAACCTCATTAAATAATAATTATATAATAGTAATAAAGTACACACGCACACTATAATGGCTTTAATGATTTCTTGCAACACAAAAT
Source organism: Suaeda aralocaspica (assembly GCA_016808085.1). Classification (NCBI taxonomy): domain Eukaryota; kingdom Viridiplantae; phylum Streptophyta; class Magnoliopsida; order Caryophyllales; family Amaranthaceae; genus Suaeda; species Suaeda aralocaspica. The sequence continues at coordinate 120,615 of PYUH01002189.1, forward strand.
TCAATTAGAGAAAAAACTACTAAGATTTCCCAATTAGTAATAATTAATTTAATGTCATTTCATTAAAATTTAGCATTTTTGTACATGATCTCAATTGTTTAAATATACTACTACTCTGTATTATATATACGACATCATAATATTGATTTCGCAAGCTATAAAGATAGAAAGAAAAATAATTTAAATTTTGTTATTTTTATCAAAATTTAATTTATCGGTGTATTTTTTTAGGAAAAATTTGACAGAATAAACCTAACTTTGGTATTTCCGCTTGTAAAAGACACGCTTTTTTGTTATCCTATAACAAACCCACCTTTAATGATATCTCTCCAAAACAAACTGGGTGACCTGCAACCTAAGATGTAGGTAGACCGATGATTATGATTCCCTTTGGAGTTGTTTGGTTTGCATATTTTTTCTTTCCTATCCTAGTTTTCAGAATTTCCTTTAATTTCCTTTTCCTTCCTCAATCCTCTTTCCATCAACAACCTCCTTTACCCTTCTTCCCCACACTCACTATCTGTGTTTCTACCATCATGATTTTTTTCTTTTCTTTTTTAGGTCAAGACATGTTTTACTATACAACTGAAACAAACAATCAGTAAAGTTGGTCTTCCAAAATTAGTCTCCCACTGCACGTTTCTTGCATTCATCAAAAAAAATCCATAAATTCAATTAATGTTATAGTAGCACCACTCATGAGATTTACTTTTTTTGAGTTTTTCCTTACACAACCAATATAGTTACCCAAAAATATCAATATACCTTCTTCTTGCGGCAATGTCTATGAATATCAACATATCACCTATCCATTCACTTTTTTTTTAAATTAAATTATATTTATGCCACGTACTTCATATCCATTGCGACCACTAACCACCATAAGGCCACCCCGCAACCGAATTCGAACCCACCAAAACCACCAATCACCGAATTCGAACCCACCACCATTAACTGTCGAATTCAATCTCGCAGTTTCGAAACTAACAACCACCGAATTCAAACCCACCACCACCAACCACTGAATTCAAAACCACAATGAACCACCCACTTTAAAACGAGCATTAACTACCACCATCACTAGCCATCGAATTAATTATTTGTTAATTAATATAATTAATTAATTTTATGATTGAAGATGATAATTAAGGATTGAAGAAGATGAAGAATTTGGGGGTTTTAATTTGTTTTGTTTTTATGTTGTTTATTCTCTTTCGGTCTCTTGAATGTATGAGGTAATGGAGGTGGTAGTAATGGGTTGTAATTTGAGGTGGTGGTGATGGACCGGCTACAGTGCGATGGCTGCAAAGATTGGTGGTGGTGGACTAGTGGTTGTATAGGCGATTGTTCTTTAATTTATAATTTCATAAATTTATATTAGAAAAAAAAAACTGTTAGTAGGTCATCATAACCTGTAATAACAGGTTAAAATGAAAAGGGCCTATTTCGGAAAGATGGGTATTTAAAGTGGGTATGTTGTATGTTAATTAAAAAGTGGGTCTTTTAAAAGCGGATGAAACAAAAGTGGGTTTTTTTTCTGTTAATTTTTCCTTTTTTTATATTTTATGATTTATTTCACATTTTTAATTATGATATCAAATTAATTGGAGATAATAATTAATTTAACCAATCCTCTACACCTATATATATCTTATAACCGATATTCTCGCCGTTTTTTTAGTTGCAACAATATTTTTTGCATGCATTTTGAGGAAGCGATTTGAGGGTGTAAACAACTATATTAGACAACGTAGTTTTAACACAAGTAAGAGGGAGATTAGAATTTACCCATTCAAATCGATTCTTTAAATTGCGTGCACAAATTGTTGCGACAAAAAAAAATGAGTCAGTTTATACTAGGAAATATATAATCTCTAATCAGATTTCAATATTTCAAATAATTTTAGAATTCATGGAGCCACAAGAATAATTTGCTAAATATTTTAAAAAGAAATATACTATAGATCTCATAATTTTGTTTTTACTCTAATTCTACCGGTAATAGTGATATCTTTGATGATTTTAATAAATATTGTTTCTATTTGAGAACAATTTTTCAGCACCATAAAAATATACAAGAACAATAAAAAAACATTTGAAGTAGATTCTTATTACATTGAATTTTTTCACTCAAATTCATACATCATTAAAAAAAAATAAAAAAGGAAAAAAACTAAGTTTGCATACAATTAATTCTATTCATATCCCAAATTAAAATTTTATAAAAATCATTAAATAGTCTAATAAAACCGTGCATTGCACGGGGCCTAATATCAACACTATCATGTCATTACAATTTTGTAATGAGTAGTGTCTGCATATCTTGTTTCACGAATTTTCCTTTAAATTAAAACGATCCTTTTACGAATTCTCCTCCTAACACGAAAAGAATAAAACTTGCATCAAAAATTCGTCCAACACTCTCCAAAATGATATATAATTAATTTACAATCACTAAAAGTACTTTTAGTGTATTAGATTTTTTTATAACTTAGTTTTATTTATTGATTCACAATACTGACAACTTATGCTTAATTACGAATTAATAAGAAATAATTGTAAAAACAACTAATAAAAATTATTTTTATGCTTTTATGAACTTTATAAATACAATAGATCTAAATCAAATTACAAACTTGAATTAAAGAATAAATTTTAAAGCAAAACAACTTTTTTCCTTTTCTTATTTACAAAAACCTACGCAAGCCACTTTGGGCTACTTTTAAACGAACAAGGTCATGGTGGTTGATGTCTGGTGGTAGAGTGCAGCAAGGAGAACACGAGGGTGGTGGCATCAGGCGGTGGTGGCAAGGACCCAAAGTTGGGCACTCGCATAGGGGGGAAAAAACGAAGACAAAAAAAAGGATTTTTGAGTTTTATTTCATAATTTTTTGTGAATTTTCAAAGTAGTTTTTGAGAAATAAACACAAGCTATTTTAGGGAATGGACTCTTGGAACTTTCGACCATCATAGGGCAAAATAAATAAAATTTTATCTTGGTTTAAATTTAGGGAAGATAGGGTTTTTAAAGGATAAAAGTTTACATGGAGAATTAGTGAATTTTTGGCTATTTGGGTGGTTAGATAAATCTCCAAAAGATAAAAATATTTTTGGTTTGATGCTCATCAAAGATTTGGATAAATACATAACTTATAAAATAATTAAATCATAAAAAAAATTGGCTTTTTATCTATAAAATCCAAAAATTAGAGGAAATGAAAGCTCAAGACTATTTTTGGAAATTAAAATTAATTATTAAAAACCCTTTTCAAAAATCATTTTTATTTTAAGAATAAAACCTCGCAAAATATCTTTGCTAGTTTTTCTTAAAACTTTATAAAATTATATTATAAACTCTATAATATAATTTAATTTTTACACACCACTAGAATCCACCAACAATTTCGACCATCACCTAGAACCACCAACAATTTCAACCATCTACAACCACCTAACTAACTGATTTGAAAACCCAAACCCATAACCGTTGTTTACAACATCCTCAACCAAATCCTAATTACCTATTCAAATAACCTAAACCCTAAATACCCAATTCAAATGCCCAACGTCAAACCTTAACAAACCGAAACAAACGATCCAAGCTCTAACTGCCTAATTGGAAGGTTGGGAGAATGAAGAGGGTGACATAAAAAAGGGTTAGTGATGGTGGTGGTAGCATGGTGGGCGGAAAGGAGTTTGTGCAGTACGAAAGAGGAGGTTTGTGGTGGATGATGAACATAAAGGATTTTTCGTGGGTTTAGGTGATGAAAGGAGGGGGTTGTTAGTGGGCGATGAATCGATGAGATATTGTGATCAAGGTTATAGGTCACAAAGGGAGTTGTTGCTGGCGGTGGACTAGTTGGTGATTAAGAAGAAGATCAAGGTTAGTCGTGATGGTAGTTGACGAAGTTGATGGTCACAGTAGTGGTGGTGGTTGACGAACATGTGTGACTGGCTGGTGGTGTTGGTGGTTATAGAAGCAGTTAGGTGTAGGTGGTGGTGGTGGATGAAGAAGATGAATAAATAAGCGGTGGTTGTGGAATATGGGAAAGACAAGGGTGGATGATGAAGAAGGATGGTGGTGGTGGTGGAATATGGGAAACACAAGGGTGCATGATGAAGATGGGTGGTGGTGGGTGTGAACCCGGGGCTTTGGGGCCCACGTGCCCTTTTTACGGACATTGGATGTCTTTAGTTTGTTTTCATAGTGTGAGTATGCTTGGAATAGGGAGTGAGTCTAGAAGCTTAAAACCCAAGTAGAGAAGTCACCACTGTGCTCTTTTCGGGAGCTCACGGAACCCCATTAGGTCTAGCCCGAAGGTCTCATGTCTCTAGATTCGGAGACGAGGGTAAGGACAAATTAGGTCACAATGTCTCCCCGCATATAGCGGCCTCTACTTGTTCTCATACGTAATTTCATAATTGTAATATTGAATTTTATAGCATACATATTTCCGGTTTAGACCTAAAACACGTAGAAATATTGCTAGGCGGGTTTTTGATTAATGCACACATAATTTTCCAATTAAACATGCGTGGGCGATCACTTTAGAATTTAATTAATTTTAATCTTTACTTTAATTAAAACATGCCTTTAGGTCTTATTTAGCTAAACATGAATTCTAGATGATTTAAAAACAATAAATCAATTAGCATGAAGATCACATAAAACCTAAAACAATGTTTCTACTTAAGATTGATTTTACATAAAAAAAAAAGTAATTAATTAATCAATGTTTCATGAATTACATTAAAACATGTCAAATTTCTAATAAAGCATTTAAATCACATAAACATATAAAACTAACTCTTTTGAAGAATTCAAGATGATGATTTTGGTAATGTTGACCTCATTCAAAGTACCTTTCATGCAATCGTCAAAACAACTTCTTAGATTTGAGAGCTTGAAGAACTTGATTAATAATAATAATAATAATAATAATAATAATAATAATAATAATAATAATAATAATAATAATAATAGCAACAACAACAACAACAACGTCCATAGAGTTTATAACAATGCTTTAATGTAATTTAGGGTTGGCTAGAAAGTGTTTGTGGGAGAAAGAAGGAGATCGAAAAGCAAAATTTTCGAGGCAAGGCAAGAAAATCGAGAGAGAGAGAGAGGGTTTGAATGCCAAATTGCAAATTGCTTGGAAATGTCGGAGTAAGGTTGGGTATTTATAGGGGAGTAGAAGACGGCATCAAGCGCTAGCGTCATCTAAGTGCCAGGATGCCCAAGGACGAGCGCCAGGGTGCCCAGCCAGTGCCTGGTCATTCGAGCTGAGCGCCTGGTCGCTCAGTCTTGGGCGCCAGGGCGCTCCTTGGGTTCCTAGTCACTCCTTGGAAGCCAGGTCGCTCGACGTTCGTTTTCTTGGATTTTCACGCGGTGTATCTTTGAAACTTCCATACTTCTTATTCGTTTTCATATTCTGAAATATTACGAAATATCACGAAATTTACTTCCATAACCTAATTTATACACTTCCGTAACCTTAAGTTACCATATTCCAAACAAGCCTTTCTGAAGGTTCGTCGAATGAATTTGGTCACATTCATACGCTTAAAAATTAATAAAAAAACAAAAATATAAACTAAATTTTAACTATTAAAATAAAATAAAATTAAAATTAAAACAAATAAAATTGAATAAAATGAAAAATGAAATATAATAAAATAAATTGAAAATTAAGAAATTAATTTAAGCTTATTTCAACCATCGTAACTTATCATTGGTTAGCCCGACAACGATTTTAGTTTTCAAAAAAGTTAAGGGGGCGTTGCTTTCCTAACCAGGGCGTTTCACCCCTAGACCCCGACTCGCTAACCGGGCAGCGAGACCTCCGCCAGCTAACCGGGCAACAAGACTCCTGTATAGATTGTGGTGTGGGGACCAAATAGGTGAAAGACTGACTTCCGACACAAAATTAGGCGTTCTTTTCGAGCAATAAATTTTTAGACGTTGGACTTGTTGCGACGTGGTACACTTTAATCATCGCCCTTTAGATGGGACCAAATGTAGGTGTCTACAGCAAGGTGAAGAATGTCGAATGAGGATAGAATTGTCTTTTTAATGAGAAAAATTACCAAATAAGGAATAAAACGAAATTGTTACAATTGATTTCAAATTTTTGAAAAGGGAAATTGTTGTATCTAGCAAAACAAAGGTAATAGTTTTATGTGGACTAGGGAGTTACAATTGCGAATGGTTGGAACCGATCCCATGATTTCCTTGGAACCGAAAGGAAAATATTAATCACTTGGGCTATCCATCACTCTCAATATATACTTGCTACATAATACATTTCACCAAAATCTAAGTATGTGCATGTGTGGTAGAGAATATAAAAAATATTGTTGGGTATTCATTGAGTAACTAGAAAAAAAAAGGTAAATAAGAAAAATAAAGTATGTAGATGACAAAATTAAGGGTAGAATTGATAGGATTTATGTGACCCTACTTACCCATATAAAAAAAAGTAGCAAGAAATTAAAAACATGTATTATAGGAAAATGTACCAAGTATAAAAATACAGAAGGAGCATACGATCAGTGAAAACTATTTTCATCGAAAAAAAACCTTAAAGGAGGGATTTACTGGAAAAATGCAAGTATTATGAAAAATTCTTCATATTTTAGTGAATTTGTGGTTTGGTTTAGTTTCTCTCTCTTCCTTTGTTTCTCACACTCTTATTCTAGGTAGGACGAAAACGCCCAGAGTTTCCGAAACAAGGAAGCAACAATTTACAAAACAAACAAAAAACACGTGAAAACATTAACAAATATAGAAAATAATAATAAAACTAAAAGATTCAAACAAGAAAAATTATCAAATTGTTTTAAAAACCAATAAATACCTACGGAATTTCATATATAATAGAATAATAAAATATATCCTAAATTTTGTTACAATTAAAGGAATAAAAAGAGGGGTTTTTAAGTTTTCAAGTTTCCAAAATATTGAAACGTGAAGTCCAAGAGATTTCCGTGCTTCATAACTCCTATGTTTGTGGGTTTTGACTAGTTTGTAGAATTGTGATTGTGACATTTACCTATTGACAAAATTAAGTTTATTATAGGAGTTTAAGTATTGTACTATTATATTTGTGTTGATGTAATTTGGATAAGGGTTACTCCTTCAATAATAATAATAATAATAATAATAATAATAATAATAATAATAATAATAATAATAATAATAATAATAATAATGAGGGCTGAGGAGGAAACTCTATCCATTTAATAAGGTTGTTAATGTGTTTAGGATTAATGTCAGGGTTGTATCTGACTTTTCGGTGGCCTGGGGCGAACTCAATAATGGGGCCCTGATAAACCAAGTATATTTTTTTAATAAATCAATTATGTAAAAGAAATATATATTTATATTTAATAACTATCAAAATTACAAAAAAGGATTTCCTAAAACTCATTCAAATATTTTTCACCGAGCATTTCTAGAAGAAAAGTCACTAATAATATTTTCTGCATTGATATGTTCTAACGTAGTTTTCTTGATACATAAAATGGCTAAGCCATTCAATCTTTCTTGTGACATTGACGATCTCAAGTAATTTTTCAATAACTTTAACTTTCAAAAACTTCTTTCTGGCTGATGCAACAGTGATCGGCATGGTTAGTAGGATTCGATAAGCAATTGAACAATCCACGACTTTTACAAACTCAAGATCAGCTGCAGGCATCAACTCATTTGGCAAAATCATTTGCAATACTTTTAGTTCTGAAAAAAGATCATCTGCATCAACATCAAATAAATCATTATGAGCAAAAACCGTGCTGAATTTGTCACAAGATATTCTTAACTCAGCGTTATTTAAGGACTTTAACCTTCTTGCATCAAATAAAAAGCCAAAGTTACCCTCAAAAACCTCTAACTGCTCAAATTCGTTTTTCAAAGAAGTTACTGCCATATCAACAACCACCAAAAAATAATTTACTTTAAAGGATTCTTCAGGTGATTCTGTCATATGTCGCTTTGTTGGAAGCTCTGGTTCGATGCCCATATCATATGCAATGCCTTTTGCAATATCCATGCTAGATTCAAAGCCTTTATCTCTTTATTCATCAAAAAACTTGATCATTCCTTCCACTTCTCTCATAGTAGCTGCAATGCACATATTCTTAGATTGCAACCACTTACTCACATTGTTAATAGCAAATAAAACATCATACCAAATGACCATACCAAGTAAAAATTCAAAGCTTGCAAGTGAATTAGCCAAACTTTCAGCTTCACTTCTGGTCTTAGCGTCATCAAAACTTGAATTATGGAGTGCTAACAAAGCTAACTTTACTTGAGGCGCTTGAAATCTAATTGCTTTAACACTTTTGATTCTACTTTCCCATCGAGTATTACACAAAGATTAGACTGTAAGGCCTGGAACATTATCAACTAATATCTTCCATCTTTTAGTGGAATTTGAAAATAATGTGTATATGCGTTGCACAATTCCAAAAAAAGAAATAGCTTTAACACAAGAATGACTATTTCTTGCCTCCCAAACTTCCCTTTACTCCCAAACTTTGAAGAAAATATGGAAGTCAAGAAAGTTAAGGAGTAAAGGGAAGTTTGGGAGGCAAGAAATAATTGATCATGAATTTGGGAGGCAACAAGAAATAATACGTCTGGCGGCTTGTCTCTTCAAGCAAGGGATTGGTGATATCAACTACATGCATGGATATGGAGATAACACTGGCATATTGACACAATTACCCTACAATTCTTGTAGGTGCATTTTGAATGAGTCATATCTGATAGAGTAAGATTAAGACTATGACAAGCACAAGGCATATATAAAGCTCTTGGATTTTTTTGAAGTAATCTATTTTGAACCCCCTGATATTTGCCTTTCATATTCGAACCATTATCACAACGAATAACCTTGACCTCTCACATTGTCAACATCTAAATCAAGAGACTCGCATACATCTAACAACTCCTTGCAAAGTCCTAATCCAGAAGTATCATTTACTTTTAGAAAGTCCGAAAAAAAACTCTTCTATTTTAATCTTATCATTTGACATGTTCATGCATCGTATAAGCAAAGTCATTTGTTCTTGATGGCTCAAGTCTGGGGTACAATCAAGGATTACTGAAAATTATTTTGCCTCTTTTATGATCTTTATGATTGAATCTTAAACATCTTGATCTAAGAGAGAAATTAACTCATTTTGAATTTGAAGACCAAGATAGTTATGGTGAGTTTCATGATTTTTGATACGACTAACATAATCTTGCATAACCAAATCAAATTCATCTATCATTTCAATTAAACCCAAAAAATTACCATTACTTTCCTCATAAAGTTTTACGTTGGATCTACGAAAAGCTAAATTGTGTTTAGTAAGGCATTTAACAACATCAACTATATATTCTAGTTAAGACTTGTCTCCAACGTTCCTTTTCCTTTAAAATTCCTTCTTGTAAATCTTTATCAATGCCTTTATTCTTGAGTAATCTCTTTGTGGTGTCATTCCAAGTAGTCATATTTGTCAAATGATCAACACTACTTTCATGTTGTTTAATTTTCTCAGTCAAATGTTTCCAATCATTCACTCCATCACTTGCCAAAAGACTTTTAATGTTTTGAGAACTGCACAATTTACAACAAAAGCTACTTTATCTACATGCTTTGAATAAACCAACCATTTTCTATCCAAAGTCTCTCTATTACTCAATTTTCTGGAAAAATAACCATATGAAAATTGCCTATTAAAACCATCTTTAGGAAATGTGAGATCCAATTCTCTTAGAGGTCGCTTTTTAATCAAAATATCTCTAGTTTTATTATCGAGCACACCCCAATTTCTAGGATCATTGATATCAACAAGAGGAATAAATTGTTCATGAACGTTAGTCGTGCCATTGTCACAATTTAAATTAGCATCATTATTGCCATTAATTGTTTCATCATTAATGGGATTGACACTATCATTATCACCATTTAAGTCGACAATGTTGTTATTAATAGGATTGTTATCATTCAAATTTTCAGCAAGCTAGTTATTCATCTGTTTCTGTGCCCAATCAATGATTTTCCCCCCCCCCCCTCCCTATTCGTCTAACAATATATTTATCTAATGCCCCTTTGTGATTTTGCACTTATTTCATCTTGTTTCTCCTTTTCCTTTTTTCACTACCAGAAGCATGTTTACGCGGCAACATTATTTAAGTTCAACAAAAAAATCAAAGATAGCACCTGTATTAATTCTTCTTGATTACTCTTCTAAGAGTGAAGAGCAACTTTGAGTCTCTAACACAAACCCAGATCCCAAAAATCTACAATTTGACATAAAAACACCAAAAATATCAGTTAGTCAAACATCAAGTCACCGACAATAGAAATTAATCAAACACCAACAATTAGAACAATATCACTACAGTAGTTAATTAAACAACTACATAATTATAAGAATATCAGTTATTTCCAAAAATCTACAATTTGACATAAAAACACCAAAAATATCAGTTAATCAAACATCAAGTCACCAACAATATCAATTAATCAAACACCAACAATTAGAACAATATCACTATATTAGTTAATTAAACAATTACATAGTTATAAGAATATCAGTTAATTCCAAAAATCTACAATTTGACATAAAAACACCAAAAATATCAGTTAATCAAACATCAAGTCACCAACAATATCAATTAATCAAACACCAACAATTAGAACAAGATCACTATATCAGCTAATTAAACAATTACATAGTTATAACTTATAAGAATTATTATTTATGTCATTATTTGAAGGCTTTTTTGTACTTTCGTACCTTTTATTTTCCAATTTTTGAATTTTAGTACCTTATGTTTTTATTTTTTTTAATTCTAGTACCTTAAGTTTCCAAAAAACACAAAAATTAGTACCACTAACAGTTTCCGTCAAAAACTTCGTTTGGTGGGCCCACTTTTCGCTAATTAAGGTCATTACCTTCCTTTTCTCAACTAAACTTCATCATTTTCTTACTCATCTCTTTAATTTTACAACTTCTTTTTCATAATCAACCCTAATATCCTTATTTGAACCTTAATTTTTTCTCCCAAAATTATGGATATCAATGGAATAACCCCAAAAATCCCCAAATTTTACAAATTAATTGAACATTCCCAATCAATAGAATAATTCCAAATCAATTAGAACCCTAACTTTTGGAAGGTTAATCTAATTTGTGTACTACTTTAATGATTGTTTGTTACTACACTTATCATAAGAGAAAGACTGGATTTTTCACTTTTAAATCATTAAAACCTAAATTTCAAATCATTTAATAAACCCTCAAATCAAGTGAAAAACTTCTTAAGTCAATTAGAACAATAACTTTTGATTAGTTAATCTAATTTGTGTACTTGTGTTGATTATTGTTTGTTCTTCATTTATGTAGAGAATTATAGAATGGATTTCAATTCAAATTTTCAGATTAAATAAAAGTTTGATTGAGTATAATATAGGTTAAATGAACGTTTAATGGAGTAGAATATAGAGAGAGAAATTGTTTTTTGGTAAAAAGAGAAGGAGAAAAGGTGAAAAAAATTAAAAATACAGTCGTTGGTGAGCCCCACTTGACGGAATTTTTGAAGGAATCTGTTAATAGGTTCCAATACTTAGTTTTCAGGAAAACATAAGGTACTAAAATCAAAAGAAAAAAAACATAAGGTACTATAATTCAAATACTAGAAACTAAAAGGTACTAAAATACAAAAAAAAAAAAAANAAAAGGTACTAAAAAAAAAAAAAAAAAAAAAAAAAAAAAAGCCTTATTTGAATGAGATAAAATTTAGAATTTTAGAATTCGAAAATTCAGAAAAATTAAAATCAAATTTCAGAAAAATTAAAAACAAAATGCTGAAAATTAAAGACAAAATTCATAAAACTTAAAGAAAAAATTTAGAAAAATACCTAAATGATTGTCTGATTGTAGCGAAATTCAATAATTAATAGCTAAACGGTCTCGTATACAAGTTGAATTTAGGAACCAAAAATCCAGAATAAAGTAAGAGTATTATTTGGGAATTAGGAAAATATAAGAACTGAAATTCTGAAAAATTAAAAAAAAGAAAAATGGAAAATTTATGAAGATTTAATGGAAATTAGGAAAATATAACAATAAAGGAAGAGATTCCCAAACTAAATAGAAAATTTGGAAAATTGTGAGACTATTCTTCTCCTTTGAGTCCCTTATGCTTCACTTTGAAGCTTTTTTTACTTTTTTTTTTTTTTACATAAAATCAAGAAGTTGGGCTTTAGACTTTGGGGCCCTGGGCAGTGGCCCCAATTGCCATGGGCTAAATACGACCCTGATTAATGTATAAGTATAATGGGATCTTATTTCAAAGTGAACCTTTTATTTTAGCTACTAACACAGTTTCATATTATTTGCAACATTTGTCAAATATGCATATTTCAAATTATTTGCAACAAATGTTTTCTTTACTATTTTTTCTCTCTTTCTCTCTCCTCTTCACATGCATCTTCAATTTTTTCCTCTCACAAACAAATTTTTCCTAGGGGTATGTGTGAACAAATTTGTAGCAAATTATATAAACAAAGATAGTATTTTATTGTTTGATCTTTTGTGTGTTAGGTCATATTCTTATGAACTGAATAAAATCGAAATGACAAGGGAGGGATCCAATAAAAACCATAATTCTTTTGAAAACCTTAGATAATGGTGCAATCTCCTACGGGGAAATCGTTCTTTGTTATGGGTTTCACTGCAATAATTACTTAGTAGAACAACGATGGTTATATATTTGAATAATAATGGTTACCTATTTGAGCAATGATGGTTACTCACGTTCTTTGAACTTTTTAATTACTCATGTGACTTGCAATGGTTAATTATTTTAACTGCATAAATTACTTATTTAAACAATGATTGATGGTTACTTCTTAGAAATATAAAGATTATTATTAATTATGTATTTGAAATCGAGTTTTACTTACACATAGGTTACTTTTTTAAATATTGATGGTTAATAGTTAAAAGTGTAATGGTTACTAAATAATAAAGTGATGGTTACTCATTAAAATGAATATTCATGTCAATTACTATTATGCATGGTTACTTATTTAAACGTTGATAGTTACTTGGCTAAGCAATAATGGTTATTTAGTTACTTATTAAGTTGAGATTATTGATTATTAACATTGTAGTTACATAATTAAATGAGATAATTACTTTTAGAAGAGTTATGTCTACTTATTGATAATTGTGATTTCTATTATTGTGATAACTTGTATGAACAATGATAGTTACATTTTAGAAGCATTATGGTTACCTATTAATAATAGTATTGAGTCTACTTGTTAGTAACTTTGAGGTTACTTAATAGAATTATAATGGTTACGTATTCTAATCGCATGCATAGCAATTACTTACTTCAATATTATGAATTACTTTGTTATAATATGACAAAAAATTTTAACCTATTTTGGTCACCTCAAAATTTTTCAGTAAAATTCACCAAATTAATTGAGAATCTTAAAATGACTACTTGAATTTGCATAAAAAGGAAAAAGAAAAAGAGAAGGAAGAAAAAGAAAGGAAGGAGGAAGAACGCAAAGAAAAAGTGTTTTGCGGCGGCCAAATAACTTTGTCCAAAAACCTTAATTTAGGTTTATATATGAGTTGGCCGCACCATTTGGTCACCGTACTGCCAACCTCATATAAGACTTATAAGATTAACTGTTTAACATATAGTAGTGGATGCTAGATGGTGAACAATATCAAACAATAATTCAATAACCAAAAGGTTTTGCAAGACCAACACCATGTAAAACCAAAAACAAAATAGTATTCAGAAACCACACAATAGATAACGAGTGGTCTTTGTGTTTTAACATATAATAGTTGATACTTGATGGTGAACAATATCAATCAATATTCAATAGCCAAAAGGTTTTGCAAGACCAACATGTACAGCCAAAAACAAATTAGTATTCAGCAACCATTGTGCTCTATTTCATCTGAACCAGTGAACCACCAATTGACTTGGGGACCCTCTCTGTCACGGCAACCAATTCCGAGATATTGTTATTCACAGTTATCACCTTAAATTTATCAACTACAGTGATTCTGCTATTAATCTCTCTGTAACAGCTTTTGGAAGGCCCATCACACTATCAGTTGTTCCAACCTGCATACAGAAAAAAGAATACACTTTAAGGCTCAATGCATATAAAGATTCTACAAAAGTTGAACTTGGGGAGCACTGAGGTTTAATTCATAATTGAGGGATGCTATTAGTTAATAATTAATCAGTATGAGATGTAGACTAATCTTATTATTCTTATCCAATGATTTCACAAGAAAATGTAAAAAATAATCGTCTCTAAGTATCTCATACTCAATTACTGACTATTGTCCAAGTATTTTGTGCGTGATGAGTTCTAGACATGTGTGTACCACGGGACTTATCTTTTTATTGCACATTCTGCTCAAATAAAAATTTCGACATTCTTCCTATTACCATATCAGTTGGACTAACATAACAACTGTTGAAGTAAATTCAGAGAATAGAGAACTGACCACTTCCTTCACCAAGGGTAAAATGAGAGGATGTTCAATAATCAAACCGCCAGCAACGTGTAACACTGCACCCTCTTCAATCTGAAGAATGGAAGGGGAAGGAGTAAGAGCAGGTCAACATGTTCTACAAATCTAAGATGTACTTGCACCACCTCATTATTACGGAGTATATTTGAAAGACATAGAAGCAACAGTGATTTGGGGGAGAGGGGAGGAGTGCTTACAAGCTGATCAATAATGTCATCTGGTATCTCGTCGAATAAAATCTGCAAACGTGTCAAAGCAATGTATAAGTTTTTTATCCATGAAATGAGTGTACCAGAATACACAGCTCTGGTAGTAAAGATTTCATCTTATGCAAAAGTTCAAAAAAATGGGTATTACCATGTAGGATTACAGATAAAGTGTGAGTAAAAGATGGAAATAAAAATCTAGCTCACAGTAAACTTTAGATTTAAAGAATTTGTATATATGAACAGCTTAGACTACAACAACATAGCCTTAGTCCCAAAGAGTTTGGGTCGCTTATACATGAATCAATAAGAGAAATCTCAAAAATCACCATAAAAAATCCTTTCTCGCCACTCTTCCGTGTTTAAAGCTAAATTTTCTTTAATCCTGAACAACCTCTAATCTCCACCATTAACCCTCATACGCGTTTACTTAGGTCTTCCTCTACCTATAACCCTCCCTGTCCATCTTGTTGCCACTCTTTTAGCCTCCTTATCGGTGCATTACTTGACCTTCGCCTTATATGTCCAAATTATCTTAGATAGTTTTTCCTGATCTAATCCTAAATAGAAGCAACCCCTACCTTCTTCCTCATCACCTCATTCCATATTTTATCCTTCTTGTATGCCCACACATCCAACATAGCATACGTATCTCTACCACACTCATCGTATGAAGATGACAATACTTCAAAGCCCAAACTTTGGTCCCATAAAGTAGTGCTGACCTAATAAATGTGCTGGCCCAACATTCGATCACATAGAAACTCGAAATCTCCCTTACACTTCA
The DNA here is from genome assembly GCA_016808085.1 of Suaeda aralocaspica. NCBI lineage: Eukaryota > Viridiplantae > Streptophyta > Magnoliopsida > Caryophyllales > Amaranthaceae > Suaeda > Suaeda aralocaspica. The sequence goes on from PYUH01002189.1 coordinate 136,191, forward strand.
ACCAGCCTCAAGAAACATCTTAGACTGAGCTTGAAATAAGTTCAAATGGTTGCAAATACATGTACACAATTCTATTGCCTATAATAAGGAACATATGCAGCATTGAGCCAAGGCAATTAAACTTGATAACATGAATGAAATTGGAGCACCAGAACCTACCTAAAGCCTAGTCTAGGGTTCAGAAGATCAAGCGTACAAACAGTTTTAAACATTAACTTCCCATACATACATTCAGGAAGAGCAAATCTGCAACCTCAGTCATTGCACCAAGAAAGTGAAATTGCACTATTTTGTCATCACAAACATATCATTTAAGAAAAGATAAATTAAAGAAAGAGGTTATTAGAAAGAAGGTGGAGGTTGCTTGTATTGAGAATAAAATGAGGGAATACCGTCTACTATGTTTTGAACATATAAGACGAAGACCGAGTAACGCACCGGTAAAGAGGTTGGAAAAGTGGCATCACGATGGACGGAGGAGAGGAAGACTTGAGCAAACTGGGATGAGGATTGTTAGCGGAGATATGAAGTTATTGGGGCTTGAAGATTCTTCTTAGTATAGCTGACCCCAAATTATTTTAGGATTAGGCTTTGTTGCTGTCGTTGTTGTGGGGAAGACAGGTCACACACAGATGTTACAAATGGTTTAATGTAACAAGAGTATATAACACAGTATTATTTTCCATTTAAAATTTTAAACTTTTAGGAGTTGGGAGCAACCTTTCATTCAGATGGTTAAGCATATCTCAGTAAACAAATCAGCTGAAGTGGGGAAAGGACAAAAAAATGTACCTCAACCTTGTCCCATTCCCCTTTCCTGAAACCTGTTTGAAGGTTTGTTACAAGAACAGAGCTGACAGTGGATGCCTTCCTGCCAGAATAATCTGCCATTAAAACAATAAGAAAACGGTTAAAACATAAACGTCCCTTTGTATGTAATACTTAGTCATCCCAACGAACTTAACAATTCCATATCCATGCTTTGAAAAACCAAAGTAATATTATATATCACCATAGCAATACCAAATAAAGAAATGTTACAGGTCAATTCATAACATTTGCAATGAATCACTGACAAAGTTACATTTAATGACTATCAATATGTAGAACTACATGAGATGTAAAAACCTTTAACCTTGAATCAAGGGTTCAACAGCAAAAAACTTGCAGAACTTCCAGTGACCTTTAACCAGCTCTTTTCTTGAACAATGTCAAAATACAAAGAACCAGGAACAGGAAGAGAGGAAATTAAATAAAACCAAGAAATGGAGTAACAGGACTCTTTATACCCCACAGGTCTTCACAGTTTCATACACTTCCACCTCCAGAATCTTGTAAAGTACATATAATTAAAGTCAATAATTTGTTACTTATGCAATTAAGAATAAAGGGAAGAAAATATGAATGAGGTACAAAGAAATAAACAGGAAAAAGAGTAAAGGCAAAATGGTGAAGGCAAATGTGGTGTCATTATACAGACAATAGCTGAATGGCACTGATCTCATAGCCATATCACAGCCAGACAAAACCTTTGAGCATGGTAAATGGTGACAGCTAATTTATATGCAATACACAACTGAAGCAGCACATACTGGTTGCTAGTTAGACATAATGGTAAGTGGTATGTGTTAGCCCTTGGAGCTTACTATTTATAAGTTAGACATAACTGTAAGTGGTAATCCTTTGAACTTTATCCGAACTAGGCAACATGTCAATTGTAAAATAACCTTCACTTAAAACAAAGTAAAGCATAAAACTTGCAAGAAGAATGTATTTACAGAGGAATCGGAAGATCAAAGGCAGGAGGGTCAGAAATAACATCTGAGATAGACAACTTGTAACGTTTCTCAAGAAAAGAAAAAAGTGAAAGGACAGTTACTGCAAAATGGTCATGAACAATTCTGCATGTCATCATCAGATTCATCAGAAAGATCAAAAATATCAGCATAAACAAAAAAGCTTGGTTTACCAGGCTGACAGCTTTATTTTTACCTCAGAACGGTCGGTCATATTCACAATAGCTACAGTGGGTTCAAGCTTCAGCAATCAGAAAATATTGGATCATAACAAGGACCATTTATAAGCCATTTAACAATGATACAAGAAGGAACTACACAAGCAAGGAGTTATCCCTGATCATTATAGTGCCAAACATATGAGGTTATAGTAAAGACCACATCTTTGATAAGGTTGATTTGAAAAAGGTGATGATCTAAGGCATAAGCCCATGATGGGACACAATTTCAAATCTACGACAAAAGAAGCTATTTAACGATGAGTCAATGACAACAGAAAAACTACACAAACAAGGGGTTATCCCTGATCATCATAGGGCCAAACATATGAGGTTATAACAAAGATCACATCTTTGATACAGTTGATTTTCAAAGGGTGATGATCTAAGGCATAACCACATAAGCCCATGATAGGACACAATTCCAAGTCTATGATCTAGCACTATGCATGACTGTACAGCTTGAAATATCAAAAGCAAGCAAACACAACTCAAGGAACACATTGGAAATCAATGGAACTTCTAAAAGCAGCAAGAAACCTTTCAAATACTGCCGTGCTTCTTCTTTTCCAGATGGCTTTTCCCTTATCTTGCCTTCATAAACCACCACCTGGATTCATAGACATTATGAATTAAGCAGCAATCCCACATTTTTCATGATACTTAGTTTATTAATGATAAGATAGGGAAAGCATATGTTCGAAAGACCCAATGTAACTTATCGAACTAATGATATCCAACCTATCAGAATAAAAAATAAAAATATTTATATTAAAAAAAAAAAAAATCTTCCTAATGCATTTATTCTAACTAACTCTAACTAACTAGGATTTTATTCTAACTACTTGACTAACAAAATAACAAACAAAATAACCATTAAAATCTTCCTCATTTACACGTGCACATCCACTTGCCCAAGCCTCTAAAAATCACCAAAAATACTCGCCATATTCTCGTCTATTTTTGCACAATTTTCAAGAACTTCTTCCAATCTTCAAGAAACATTTCAATATCCAATCTTTAAATCAAGAAACCTTCAAGAAAGCATTTTCCATGTATTTTTGGATGATAATGACGATCAAGACTCAACAAGAAACAAAAGACACAATGCCTGAAATAAGAAAAACCCTAGCAAATGCATTGGAAAAAAACCCATAGGCAAAACAACCATGAACACAGATATGAATGGCATTCTCATATTCACATCACCCATTCAAAGTTAGACCAGACTTAGCTTGATCCATAAAATTAATAGTTCAAGAACTTCCAATAATCTCAGCTAAATTCATTAGCCAATTCAAAGCATGTTCGGTTTTTTATGATCAACGTGGAGTTATTATTATTTGGTGCTCTCTAGGCACAAAATCCTCCTGCTCAAACAAGACATACACAAATAGATAGACAATCACTGAAATCAAAATAATTTGTAATCGAAATTACCGGTAGTGAAATTTTGAATAGGAAATATAGGCTCATGTGTGAAGATCAAAAAATACAGTAACCTTAGATATTCTAGGTCAAGTTATGTAGCATGTTGTATAATCTCCAAGTCTTGATAGCAATAGGGTCTTTCACAATTGCACACATAAAAAGTTGCTCCGACTTTCAACTTGCTGAGAAATACAAATTGAAGAGTTAGACAAGGTCTACAGCAAAAAAACAAAAGGGAAATTCCCAATGGTATACCTTTACATCTAAAAATTCCCAGCGATATACCTCAATTATTAAAGATCTGAATGGCGAAAGAGCACTGTGGTCCCAGTTTACAAGAACAAAGGAGATGCCTAAGATTGTTCTAACTATCGAGGGATCAAGCTTATGAGTCACACTATGAAGTTGTGGGAGAGGGTGATAGAACATAGGTTGAGGGCATACACAAACATCTCTGAAAACCAATTTGGTTTTATGCCTGGGAGGTCCACTATTGAAGCAATTCATTTGTTGAGGCAAATGATGGAGTTTTATAGGGCGTGGAAGAAGGACCTCCATATGGTTTTTATTAATCTAGAGAAGGCTTATGACAAGGTGCCAAGAGATGTTCTTTGGTGGGCAATGATGAAGAAAGGTATACCACGAAGGTATATTGACCTGGTTAAGGACATGTATCGGGAGGTGTCCACAAATGTTAGGACTTGTGGTGGGTTGACTAAAGACGTTCCTATAACAATTGGGTTGCACCAAGGGTCAACGTTAAGCTCTTTTCTTTTTGCAATAGTTATGGATGAAGTAACAAGGTCAATCCAAGATGAGGTACCATGGTGTATATTGTTTGCGGATGATATCGTATTAATGGATGAAATTAAAGAGGGGGTTAATGCCAATTTAGAGCAATGGAGACAAAGGTTAGAGTCTAGAGGGTTTAAGCTAAGTCGGAGTAAGACGGAATATATGGAATGCCGCTTTGGGACTCATAGGGGGGTAAGTGATGCAGTGGTAAGGTTGGATGGAAAAGCCCTAGATATGGGGGAATGTTTTAAATATCTCGAGTCATTTATCCAAAATAAAGGTGATATTGACCAAAATGTGACACATAGGATTAAATCTGGGTGGCTTAAATGGAGAGCAGCTACGGGAGTGTTATGTGACAAAAACATCCCGTTAAAGTTGAAGGGGAAATTCTACCGGATTGTCATAAGACCAGTGTTGCTCTACAGTACAGAATGTTAGGCTTACAAGAAGGAGCACATTCAAAAAATAGGAGTTACGGAGATGCGGATGTTGAGATGGATGTGCGGGAACACTTTAAGGGATAAAATCAGAAATGAAGTAATACATCGTAAAGTTGGGGTTGCAGACATAGCAAGCAAATTAAGGTGTGTTGGTTCGGACATGTGAGACTGAGACCTGAGGGAGCCCCGGTGCAACGAGTGGAAGGGTGGGATCATGGAAATCTCAAACGAGGTAGGGGAAGACCGAAAATGACTTGGTGAAAAGGGGTTAAAAAGGATATGAATCTTTTAGATTTACAAGAGAATGAAGTTCTCGATCGCAGGGGATGGAAGAGGAAAATTTATGTGGATGACCACATGGAATGATTAATTTTGGTTCATGTAGCCGACCCTAATTTTTTGGGATTACGGTTGTGCTTGATTGATTGAATGGTATATCTGACTTGTTATTAAATGCTCACATGTAGTTTTATCAACCAAAAATTGTTAAAATTTATCCCCAACAACCACGACCACCTTACAAGTTAAAACCACCCAAAACCACCACTTGCAAGTAGCAACCCAAACCACCACTACCAACACCAAAAGTTCCAAATTCTCTCTGATCTCTCCTCATATCCAAATTCACCCACCCTCTCACCTTTTCTCTCTCCTCTCCCTTGCTCCCTCCACCAGCCAAAATTCCTTGCCACAACACCGCCACTCTCTTCTCTTCTCCTAGCATAGCCACAACGTTTGCGACAACATCACCAACCCCTACTTCAAACCTCCCCTAACATCACCACCACCACCGCACCCTAATTTGATCTTTCTATAGACATTACAATGATTCTCCTTTTGAACCTTCTCCTTCAATCCTTGAGGTGTGTTTTTGGGGTTTGATGTGGTTTCGTTAGTGGCTGAGAGTTTAGGGTGGCTATTTGGTGGTGCGAGGATGGTTACGAGGTTGTTTAATTTGTTGTGGTGTTTGGTAGGGTGGTTTGAGAGTTGAGGGAGGTGGTTTGCGGGGCGATGGTTTTCGGTGTATTATGGGGTTTTTAGGGTGGTACTTTAATGGTTCGAAGGTGGTTTACGGGGTTAATTAATTTCTTATGGTGCTCGGTAGGGTGGTTTGCAAAAGAAGTAGTTTGCAAGAGATATTAAGATGGTGAAGGTGGTTATCTAGGTGGTGGTTGAGTGATTTTAGGTATATAGTGGTGGCTTGTGGGTTGGAGTGGTGGTTAGCAGCTGGTGTACTTTTTATCTTGTTAAATTTGATATAATATTCTGTTACTCAACAGAATATTCCATCTATAATATCACATTTGAGCTCTTAACAATAGTTTAGTTATCACTAAGATTTTACAACATTAAGGTATAACATTGAGAATTTTCAATACCATTTAAGGTATACCATTTGAGCTCTTAACAATAGTTTAGTTATATCACTAACATTTTACGAAGTTAAGGTATACTATTGGGAATTTTCAATACCATTTAAGGTATACCATTTGAATTCTTAAAAGTTTGCTTATATCACTAAGATTTTATGAAATTAAGGTATACCATTGGGAATTTCCACACCATTGAGAATTTCCTAAGAAAATATGCCAAGCAAGAAGCTAATTATGAGAAATGAGAAATTAATGGCGATTAAAAGAGAAAATTATATCACCTTTTAATCATATATTGAGTGTTTAGGGAGCCAAAAGGAAGGGTGATGAGAATCGATCCTAGGATTTCCTAGAATCGAGAGGGGAAGCTTAAAAGAGGTGAGCTATCCTTCACTTACAAATCATTTTGTTGTTTTGAGAAAATTGATATACATGATGATGAAAAAGAAGTTTATTTATTTATTCGTATGTACTTATGTATGGTGTTAATCAAGAAGACTTAATCTTTGAGTTTGAGGTTGGCGAATACAGAATGTAACAGAATTTGGAGGGTATGAGGTAAATTTCTTACAAAATGAGTGGCTTCTTTTCATTCATTTCAAAAATCTGATTTTCATGATAAAAAAGTCGGGCTTTTTTCATGTCAAAGCTACAAGCATTTTAGCAATTAAGATAAAAAGATGGAATAAGTGAAAATAAATTTAACTTCGCTCTACATTTTTGGCTTTATTCTAACTTCTAATCACATTAAACTTTGCATAAGATATCAAATGTTTTTACTAGAGGATTCCATCGCCTTAAACGTTGTGAAGGACTATGTTTAGTTCACTTGATCTGAAATGAACTTATGTTAGCTGTACTTATTGTGATAAAGATATTCTGATCTGAAGTTTTCTACTCCCTCCGTCTTTTTTTACTTGCTACATTTGCCTTAAACGGAAATACCAAATTATTTGCTACATTACTATATATGGTAAGTGGGTCCCACAAAGGATTTACTAAAATACCCCCACTTAAGTGAATTAGGGTATTTTAACCCTCTTATTACCCTAAACCTAGCAAACTAACCCCTCCCTCCCTTTTTTTAATTCCTCTCCACTTCTCTCTCTACTGCACTCATTCGGTACCTTCTGGAATTCCTCTCTTTTTCGCCTCTTTCATCTTCAACCTCCTTCTTTCTTAGATCTTGTTCAAGGTTTAAGTTGTTTGCTTCTAAAAATTGCATTTTAATAATCCCCTTATTTTTATCTATATTTTGGTATAAATTTTGTGCGTTGTTCTTGCTTATTTTAAAAAACCCCATTTTGATTTTTGTTGCAACTGTTCATCTCCTTCCTTCCTCTGTTCGTTATACGTGTTTGTGAGTTTGATTTTTGTTGATGGATACTAATAATCCACCACCACAAGAGTCGTTTAGCCACTGGTTTGTTGGATACTCTTCTTATGTTGAAATTGAGGTGCCGGAGAGTGAGTTGGAAGATTTGTGGGAGAGATTGAGAAGGTATCAGCAACCATCTCAACCCCATTCCCCTAAATCTGAACCCAAAAAACCATCCCAAAAAACAAACGAAAACAAACAGTCACCCCCTTCTTCTTCCTCGACGTCCACCATAGCCCCAAACACACCCAAAGATTTGGTTTTCTGTCATGAAAGCTCTGATCTGGTGGTGGAGGACACTCCTGATCGTCCAGGTTACACTCCTCCTGATTTTTCAACGAAGGGAATATGTAACACCGGGAGAAGCCGTCTTGATTTTGGGACACCTTCATCCCCAAAATTACTCGACTAGATTCTGATGAAATGCAAGAGCCTCATAATTGGGCTCAATTTAAAAAGGACAATCCTCAATTCAGTGTTGATCCTAATTCTCCATTTTATGTGCCTTGATTGGATTTTGATGATTGTGCTTTGGATTATGCGATTTTGAGTTACTGTGTTGTGTGTTTTTTGATTTTTATTTAAAGGGTTGTCATAAGGTTGTGTTGATCTTGTGTTTGTTATGATGTTTGTGATGATTTAATTAGATGAAGTAATGTTAGGATTCACCAATGTTCATATGTTTCTTTGTATTTTATCATGACTGTGATTGTCAACTGTTAATTGGATTATATGATTGGATTTTCATGACTTCGATTCTGTGAACTTCCATTCTGTGAGGGTAGTTGTGTTTGGATTTTGATGACTGTGATTGTTCTTTAATGAATGTGAATGTGTGACGATTTTTCTATGTGGTCCTTGCTTGAAGTCATACTGTGATTGACCTCAATTAACTAACAAGTATAAGGTATTTGAGATTGTGATCTGTTAATTAATAACATGAACTTAACCTCTTTTTTTGTGATACTGTCAATCTTTGTTTGTCATTATGGATATACTGCATTGTATGATTGTGAATTTTGATGATACTGAGATTCTGTGATTGTCAATTTGAGAGTAGTTTCAAACTGTGATTGTGATTTTGATTTCACTGTGATTCTGTGATTGTGATTATCTTCTGTTCTCTTATTTCTACTCTTGTGAGTGGAACCATTCCTCGGTACTTTATTACTTGCTACATTGCTAAAGTGTCTCCTACCCCAACCATTACTATCTGGTTTGGAAGTTTGGTATCAATCACATTGTCCCCATTGTGAAACAAATTCCTGTGAATTAAATTAAAAGGTTGGAGTCTATATGCAACTAGTTGACCCTGTTGCCTTAATGTTCAAGTGAACAACCACCCTAACTGTTTTCAGTTGGTTTTGGAGGCGTTCAATTGAATGATTTAAGGATTAATCAATGAACCTTGAGGTTTACAATGCTTGAGCTGGTGTACTGTTCTGGTGATGCTGTTGTGGTGATTGACTCCAACCTTGGTCATGAAGGAGTACATAATCATATGCCACACCAACTGATGATCAGTTGTTTGTTGAGGCAATGTCTAATGTCCCTCAATGACCCTAACAACTCAATGATGACAAGTTGCTAAGAGTTGAATTCACATTCATTCAAAATACTTTTCTAACAACATTTACATATTTTTCAAGTTTCTCCATCCTAATGTTTATCACCCGTACTTCAAAAAGGGTGAGTTGTGTACTATCAAGTGCTTGTAGCCTACATAATACTTACATTCTCCCTAATTTACTTACAAAATTAGCACTTGCCAAAAGTGAATGCATAGAAAACTCTAACCTATTCATGTACAAAATGGTTGAGTTACTTACATTATAAACATCTTCTTCTGCTATTTCCTCTTCATAATCACCAACATCAATATCTGAATCAGTTTGTGGGTCTTCTTCATCGTTCACATACCCATCAACATTACCATGTTCCAACCACCATAGGAATTCATCAACTAAGGCCTTATCTGTTTCTAACTGAACTGGAAGCAACCCTTGTTTGTTTAAAGCAACTTTGTTCATATGAGTCAGCTTGTAGTTGTTTTGACCCTTGCACTTCAAAATTTCAATCATGCAACTTTGCAAGGTTAAAAATATGTAATTCAACTTAATTGGATCATAGTTGTAGTAGGCATCTTCAACTTCTTTAATTAGCTTCTTCTCATCTTTGTATGACATTTGTTCTTTTACAGATTCAATTTACCTAAAAAAACTAAGGTCAAATATGTTCAAGTCTAGACTTTGAGCTTGTTGGTTAATCAATCTAATATCAAACCCATCTTTCTTTGCCTCTTCCAAGAAGTCACTGTCATCAGCTGCAACATGTGGCCTTGCATTATCTTGTTGAATCCATATTGTTCTTGTTGCATGAGCTGGCCATTTTGCTCTTAATGTTGTTTTATGCTTACTGTAGCCTTAGATTCAATTGTGCCTTTATCTCTGTTTTTGCTCTTCTTCTTTGCTGTCACTTCATCTAGAAAAGGCCAAATACCAATCTTCTCATCCCAAATAACTTCTTGTGTTCCTGGAATAATGTGTGGCTTTGCCACAGCAGCATAAAACATGATCTTCTTTATGAACCTTTTGCTTTTGCACTTTCTATGTGGTCCTATGTGGTCCTAGCTCCTGTGGGGCTAGGTAATACCTTTGACTGATCTTGGAGAAGCAAAACCACTTCTTATCTGTGTGCACAAGATTGTAAATACTGCTGAATTTTGGTATTGTTCAGATTGAGTGGGGGATAAACGTTTTTATCACCCATTGGACCCTTGCAATTACATGTTTCTATGTCAAATAAGGCTTAACTGTGTTTGTGTGCTTTTTGATTGTTCCCCTTTTCACCATCCTGTGAAAAGTGGATTTGTGAATTCCTAAAGCTTTAGTTGCACTCCTTATTGTTGTTCTCGTACAAAGTGGTGTTCTCATCAACTCCTCTATGTCAATCTGAACTCTCTTTCTACCAACATTTTCTGTTTTCATGTTGTTGACATCTATGTCAACCTGTTTCTTCATCTGATCTTGCACTATATGCCCCAGCCTTGAGTTGTCTTGGTATAGTTGTTGAAGCTTGTTTGCTACTTGGGATCTCTGTTTGTTTGACAATTCATTGTGCTTTCTTTTCAGCGATTGACTACCAAGGATTTGAAGTGGTATTTGTGGTTCATTGTTTGAATCAGAATCAGTGTACTCGTACGCTTCACGTTCAATATCGGAGTTATATGACAACAACTCCACCACATGCTCTCCATCAGAATCTGAACCTCTAGCCTCTCCACCTACATTATCTTGATGTGCTGATGGTTGAGTTCCACACACTGGTTGTGCAGCCAGTGATGTTGGTGAAGTATTGCCAAGAACGATGTCAAAATATAGCAACGAATCTCCATTTAACTGTTTTGAAAGATTTGTTGCTCTACTTTCATCATCCATAATTGAAGCTTTTCAACCTCCAACAACAATGTGTTGCCACTGTGTGAAGGAATTCCCAAATGAAGTTACAAAAAAGATAAATTACCTCAAAACAATCGGGTAAAACCTTATTCAATGATGAATTTAGCTGAGAGTAATTCTATCCCTAAACCCCCCCCCCCCAAAAAAAAAAAAAAATAATAATTTTTTCCTTACTTTTTTTTTTTTACTGATTTTTTTCTACACCCTCAATTTTATTTTCAATGCAGTAGGTTTTTTATGAAAAATCTTAAATTCAAAGTTTTGAGAGAATTTTGGATTTTGGTAAATAAATGAGCATTGAATGCTCAATAAGTGTATTTATGCCTCAACTCAATTTTATGTTGGTAATTTTTTCAAATTGGCTGTAAAATTTGATTTTTGGAATTTTGTTAGCTCCCCACCAAAATTTGGTGGGAACAAAATTTTTCACAATATTTAATGATATTTTGTGTTGGTGGGGTATGATTTTTGGAGCCAAAATTAGCTAAAGCAACTATCCTAATTACTTCTCTCTCTTTGCTTCAATATGTGTTAAATACATGGGGCCCACTATGATGGTGACACACCTTGGGCTTTGTTCCACCAAGCAATGTAGCAAGTAATAAAGTACCGAGGGAGTAATTAAATTTGGTCTAATTGTTTATAAAACAATGTAAGCTGAAAATAGCCTAGGCAGTGGTTTTACAAATAGAGTACATTATTTCAAAACAAAAGAAAAAAAAAAGAAAAAAAAAAACAGAGAAAATGCCTAGTAGTGAATTATGTTCATAAGAATGAATTTAAGAAAACTAACTGAAATTTGATCTGAACTTGAAATGAAACAAATAGAGGGAACTATCTATACTTGGTCGCCTGTAATTATGATAGTGGTTCCAGCATCAATTCTGTTATCACCATTTGAAGGTTTTGGTAATGTGGCTTCTGCCTGAGAAAATATGTTGATGAATCAAGTAAAAACAGAATTCAATATATCACTAACACAACTTTCAATTAAAACTGCATCCTCTACTACCACAACAGAAAACTCCAAATGTAACATAACTGCCACCATTTACTAGAGTTGAGGCTGCAAAAGGCTCCTCAAACAGAATACTAGATAATTGCAATCAAGATTGTTTCAAACAGAAAGCTAGATTAACTAATTTCACATTTAAGTGAAAGTACAAAGATCAGCATAAGGCAGAAAAATCATTTCAAATATGTGAAGCCATCAGCAATTTAGCAAGTTATACCAAAAACGAGCAGAATCATATCAGGAGTTTTGATCAGCCACTGGGATGAGTTTCATGTCAATGCCCATCATTTATTAAACAACAACAGATGACCACAGGCCACACTAGAGATCCCCTAAATTACCTCTCACAAATTTATGACTCATTTGTTACGACTAGGGGTGCTAATGAGATAACACAGATCTTGAGCTACTCGGGATTGACTCGGTCAAAGGTTGGATTGAACTCGTGCTCGACTCGAGGTATTAATGAGTCAAGTCGTGCAACTCAATACTCGACTCCAAAAGCTCGCAAGAACCTCAATTTATAAACTTTTATTAATAAAATATTAAAATATGTGTTTTATTAAATCATTATTAATATTATCAAACATTTTGGTCAAATATATTATAACTTAAATACTTGATCATTATTCAATTGGAGAAGTCGAAACTAAATAGCAAAATGTTAAAAGTCGAGAACATTTAAAAATTACTCGACAAAACTCGGTCAAAGCTCGACTCGTCAAAGATCAATCAAAGCTTGACTCGATACATGTTAGATGAACTCAGGCTCGACCCGGATGTTAATGAATCGAGTCAAGCAACCCTATACTCGACTTCAGAATAAAGCAACCAGTTTCTATGGAATGGTATTAAGAAATAATTTGCATCTAAGATGCACAACAATATCTAATATGGGTAATGGGAAGAGTTCCCCATTCAAAAAGTCATGATTGGAAGACACCGACTTTCAGGAGTCACGTCATATCAATATATTATACCAGCTCTGTCCATTCCTATTAACAGGATCATAATAGGTTTCTCTTTTTGTAATTCTACAATCAACCTTGCACTATAATAAAATGGATATTTCTGGCAGCAAAGATTCAAGCATTTTTAGATGATGAATGCATTAAGTGAATTTGATTAGTAATCTCATACTTCATATAAATGCCTTTTAAACAGTAAAGCAGTAAACAGATAGAAATAAAGAGAGGGCATACATACTGTGTCAGCAGCAATAAGAAGTGTTGGTTCACTATCGTTCACTTGTTTATCAGCAATTTGAAGCTTTGAGATGATGGCATCAGCCTGAAAGAATATCCACAATCCACCATTACGCATGCACAATGTGACTTTACAAAAGCATTGTACTATAAACATATAAGGGAATTTAGGCCTTGCTCTCGTCAAGTAAATTTTGCTAGATTGAACTTGTTATTACTAGGATTAAACTAATTATTACTAAACTAAACTTACATTTTATGAACTTATTCTTACTGAGTTATTTAACAAGATACGAAAATATGAAACTGGACTAAATTCATTTTTGGGTTTTTCTACATGGTACCATTGGGGTACTGGGTTTTCTACGTTGTGTCCACCCAAATTAAGACTTTCACATAGTGCCCTTGAGGTTCATTAAGTGACTAAGCCATGACATTTTCATTAAAAATGTTACAATTTCAATCTTAATTTGGTGGCTCATACGCCTCTACTCATGGCCCATAACCTTTCATTTTTCCTCGCAATTAAAGAGCACTATGGGTCATACACCAAATAATTTACGAGTATTTAATATTTTGTTTAACTAAAAGGTCATGCCACAGTAACTAATTGGACCTTAGGGGCACCCCGTGGAAGTTTTAATTTGAGAGGACACAGTGTAGAAAAACCAATACGGGCACAATCTGGAAAAACCCTATATAATTTTGTCAAACTTAGGCCCTGTTCTCCTCGTCTTATTTTTACTTATTTTCAGCAAAAATAAGTTCAGTTCAGCAAAAATAAGTTCAGTTCAGCAAAAATCAGTTTCAATTCTTAATAAATTGTTAATGATTTCAGGAAAAAATAAGTTCAGTTTAGCAAAAATAAGTTCAAATAAGTAAAAATCAGTTCAGTTCAGTAAAGATAAGTTCAGTTCAGCAAAAATAAGTTTAGTTTAACAAAAATAAGTTGAGGAGAACAGGGTCTTATTCTTATTGAACTTGGCTTATTTTCCTTCAACTGAATTATTATTACAGAGCTTAACTTACTATAACTAAATTGGATTTATTTTCTCGAAAAAATTAATAAAAGTAGGCATGGCCATCAACAGTTTTTACAATAATAAAATACTAGCTTTTTATGTATAGAGAATTTTTTGAGTGGAAATTAACCTGTAGTGATGTAGTGATCCCTTGTAGACACCACATACTCCATATTTCCCTTATACTACTTTCACCAGTCACCACGAATTAGTTGCAACAAACTAAATTATTCCTGTGGTATAAAATAATAGCAGGAGTAGAAACTAATTCATGGCGACGATAGTATAAAATAGTTACAAGAATACATCATCTACTGATCTTCCATAAAACAAAGGGCAAAGGAAGGAAAAGGAAAATGGAGCAACTCATTCTCCTTCCCCTTTTAAACACAAACAACCCCTCCAATTGTTGGATAGATTTGGAAGGAAAATGGAACGTCACTCTCACCTCACTTCCCTCTTTTTTATATCCCCTCGCTTTCACCTACTACTTTTTAATCTAAAGTCCAAACAAAGTGTCTATTTGGTAGGGTGAAAAAAGTTACCCTAGAAGACTATTTTCATCATTTCACATTTTTTGTTATGGACTAAAAATTGGATGTAAATCTTGGGCCGAAATCATTTTTCACCTTATTGACAACAATCCTCCCCTCCAATTGAAGTAATTGGTTTTCATTTTTCGGTTCAACGAAAATCCATTTCAATATGGCCAAACAATGTAAATGAAATATGAAAATGAGTGTGTAAAGGCATAAAAAAAGAGTACTAGTATTTGAAATTGTTAGTTCCGAGCAAAGAACAAGTAGGCCAATCCCATATGCAAGCAACTTAAAATATACGGAGTATTGAACTAGCACCAAATACATCATATGAAAAAAAAAAAACACACACACACATATATCCTCATAATCTAACAAACATACACATCACAATCTAATAGAGAAAAATAATTCCACCTTCGCCTCGGCTAACGCCATGACCAAATCTTCTGGTTTTTCTTTGCGAATAGCTTTTTCATCAATATCTGCAGTCTTACAACCAACAACTACATAAATTTAAACCCAAAAGAAAAATTAAAAAAAAAATCAAGAACAATACACTAAGTAGTATAAGAAATCGAAATTACCAAAATTGTGAATTCATAACCCATTTGAGCCAATATTTCCTTACGTGCTTTTGATTTGGACCCTAAAATTAACTGTTTCAAACCCCAAAAACAATTGTTCAATTAAAAAAAAAAGGAAAAAGAAAAAAGAAATAAATAGATAGAAATTAGCTTATAAACTCAAAAATGTGTGATAATTTAAAGTTAGGATAATTATTGTGCAACAAACAAATTATATAATAATTAAAAATGAAGCCTAAAAAGGGTAATGAATGTAGTAGATATTGGAGTAATTTGGAGTTAATTAGAGAATTGGAAGAACAAAAGCTGAAAAAAAAAATACCTTGAATGAGGAGGGAGTAGAGAAATTAGACTCCATTGTTAGTGTTCTTTGGAAACAAAGGTGGAGAACTACCACAATGATGTTGCAAACAAGTGAACAACTACGGCATGCGCCGTAATCCGTATATCTAAGTGTTCTAAATTCACTTGTTTTTTATACTAAGACTAGATTTGAAAGTCGCGTGATGCACGAGTTAGTATAATATTTTTTAGAAAAAATTGACTAATGTTATCTAATAAATAGTAGCTTTATTAACCTAATTAATGTTTAATATTATTTTAATTAATTTTCTAATGTTTTCAATAAATATATTTGATTACTTGGTTCGAAATTATTTTTTTATTTCATTGAATTATCAACTAAGAAAATTTTACTAATTAATTTATTGAACATAATTGAGTTAGAAAAGATAAAATCTAATGCAGCACCTAATATACTCTTCAATTATTCTAGTTTAATTAACACTGATAACCATAATCATCATAATTGCAATCATTTAGCAGAAAATTTTATGGATTAATTTAATTGAACATAATTAATTTATTAAAGATAAAATCTAATGCAGCACTTAATATACTCTTCAATTATTCTAGTTTAATTAATCTTGATGACCATAATCATCATAATTGTAATCATTTAGCAGAGAAAGAAGCATTTTATTCACTTATTCCTATAATGCGTATAACTATGTATAACTATGTTTTCAATGATAGCAATATGTATGTTAAATATTATAAGACAAAAAACAAAATCGCTACAATATTCGATAATAATTCAGATTTATATACTAAGATTATCGCTACATTGGACATATAATTTGACCATCAAAACCTTGCTTAGCAATACGAAGTTGTTGCAACTAATTTGAAATTGAAGTAGTAAAAATATTAATACTTATAAATCTAAATCATGTCGTGATAACTCATCAACAAATGGGACAAATGTGCAATGTGATTGAAATTCGAAAAGGTCGACTAATATTATTATGGCGTAAATTTCAAACACAAAATAATACTGAGTAATTGCTTTGGTACATTAATTTAGTAATGGTGATTGAGACCTAATTGGAATTAAGGTATTTAGTTAAGTACTCCATAAATTTGTATTATGACTTCGCCACTTTACAGAAATCAACATCCTAAGGGCTAAGGAGAATCTAGAACTTTCTAACAAATTACCAATTGATCCCCTCTATAATTATTGATCACAAATAATTGTATATCCATCGCTTATATACATCCCTAATTCGACATATTTATCTCGTAGTCAAATTACTATCTAATATGGTAGATAGTTTTTTTTTATCTTGAAATTGATTCCCTTAATTTACTTATGTAGCGCTCCCAAGGCACCGACTAATTTGTTACGATGTAAGTTTTTTATAAGGCATGATTTTATTGCTACATTATGACCAAATGTACCATTGATCTGAACATATTCATAGAGATCTTGTTTGACTCGTCTCGATATGCACTTTTTAAAGATACCTTTTTTATAATTTTAACTTATACATAATTAAAGATATTCACGTTTGATGTTAAATATATATATATATATATGAAAATTATCTTTTTTTTTTCATTAAATAGGATAAATATACATTATCTTTTTAATTGGTATGGATAATATAACTAATTATTTTTTTTTTTTCAAAAATCGCTAATCGCACTCTAAAAACTCTCCAAAAAAAGCTTGCTTTATATATTGTGACCAAATGTATCATTGATCTTAACATATTCATATGAGATATTGTTTGACTCGCCTCGATATGCACTTTTTAATGATATAATTTTTATAATTTTTACTTATACATAATTAAAGATATTCACGTTTAATGTTAAATGAATATATATATATACATGACGTATATATAAAAATTATACGACATACTACCTCCGTTTTTTTTAGTTGTAAGGGGTTTTTAATTTATCACATTCATAAATTCAGAAAACTATATAAGTAATTATGATGTTAATAACAAGCAAAAGTGATGTGGTCCTCATATTTCTTACGCGAATTCCTTATATGTGAGTGTTTTTTAATGTTGTAAATTTAATAAATTTATAACATTCATAAATTAGAATTTTTTTGTAATAATTGGGTAATTTTTTATTTTTTTAGAGATAAAATATTTATTTGTTGCAACAAAAAAATGAAGAAAGTATTAAAAGACGCTTTTAATGAAACAATCGATGTATCATGCTCATAAGATTATATGACTCATGTAATTGTAAATAGGGGTGCGCAAATTCCGATTGAGACCGTAATTTGGACCAAAGCAGACCAGATCATATTTCAATGAATCAGTAATAGGTTTAACCAATGTACAGTTATAATTGTACACCTGATTCCTTCCTTCTATATATTTTTTCCCATTTGCACATTTCCTCTACTTCACCTTGTTCTTTAATTTGTCCCTTTACTCTCCCTAAACTCTCGTACCTTTTTTCCCTAGATTAAACATTTACACAAATACCTGACATAGCTAATTTTCCAAAGCATTAAGGCATGCATGGTATGTTCAACGGAGTAATATTCTAAAACTCAGAGTAGCAAATTTCAAATGATCAATTGAATGCAGAAAATCAAGTTCAAATTCCAGAAATTGTCAATGAAAATTCTACGAAAATTAGTAGGGTTAATTAGAATTTCGACATCAGATTCAATTTTCTTAAATTTATATTAAATATCACTAATCATTACGTGAATTACTATATTTTTTAAACTTTATTCAATGACGTGACTTTTTTTAAAACTAAATTATCTGATTCTTATATCGTAAACATTGAGCATATAAAACGTTTAAAATTTAAACGTAACCGAATGTTAAGATTTCTAATATGAATATATGCTTATGTTTTTGTAGATAAGACTACAATTTTCATTTGGTGAATGAAGGTAATATCAAGTATTCAGAATTTTATTATTGTTATTCACTCTTTTATGGCCGATGTTTAGAATTTTACGTAGGATATTCACTTCCCAAATTATGATGTTAAATTTTGCTTTCTTGTTTTAAAACTTTCAATTTTAAGAATTTTGTTCATGTTGTTCAATTGTATATATTGAATGTTCGTAATTTTATTTAGGATGTTTACTTCTCGAACTTATTGTAAATATTTGCACTCAATTAATAATGTTCAGAATTTTACTTATGAAACTCACCTCCCTAACTATAGTGTAAATGTCTGATTTCTTGTTTTAAAACTCTTGAACTTCAATAATCTATGACTATACCAATAATCTCTCTCTTACCTCCTACTTTGGCAACCACCACTACCGGCAACAGCAAGCCATCGGCGGCGGTAGTCCTCCGTGGTTCTCTCCTTCTTCATTGATCTTTTGCTACTCCTCTGTTCCCTATTTTCCTTGTCCGTCACTATTCACCTTTTCGTTATGGTATATGATATAATAATAGTATTGGGATCAAATTGGGGTAATAATTGATGAAAGAGAAACAACTTGCAGCTAATCAAGTGGGTGATGTGTGGGGTTCATCTTATTAAAGAAAATATTATAAACCTAATAAAACTGTTTGGTAAAGAAAAATATGGAACATCACAAAACAACATATGTAACGAAAAATAAGGAACGCAGGGAGTAAGAAAATTATTCTTCTCTCTTTCAATTCAATCTCCTCATACCTTCATATTTTATATTCATGTTCTAACACCCTGGAATTTCCTAACTATTTTTGGAAAACATTTGTTAAAGATACTACTACTAATTTAGGAAAAATCAAAGTAATACTGCCACCGTGATAATAGTTAAGATCATTATCAAAGTATTACATCGGAAGACTTCAACTTTAAAAAACTTAAAGTCAACTTAAAGATTGTTTAGTCCAATCAAGTCTAAAGTTACTTTATCACAACTTGGAACCAAATCAATAACCCATCAAAACCAATTTAGTTTGCAAACTTAACAATCAACGTCAGTCCTATTGAAATAACAACAACAATAACTATCATCAACGAACAATAAAAGAAACATAACCAAAACAACAGAACGAAGAAAGGTAACCAAGAATTCTCTTCACTTAATCCCATCATAATTGACTATGCCCACTTGTACCTGTTACTTTCTCTTTATTCTAGACTTCTACTTGCCATCGAAATGGGTAGCCATAGGGCCATGACAAAGACAAGGCCATGCAAACAAAACATGTTAATCAGCAAGCTGAGTACATAATTAGTCTTACCTTTACCATACGACATAGACACCCTTTACTTAAACTTAAAATTATTATTTATTTTGGATTTCGCATCGAATGGGTTTCTTCTTATAACAATTGCCCATTGGGCACCAACTTGGGAGTAACTCCAAGAAGATATTATCTATGCCACATAAAGTGCAGGAGTTCCAGCGAATCAATAATAAATAAGAAGTACAACGTCTTGTACCCTGATTTGAAGTCATAGATTACTATTTCATACAACTCCCCCCCCCCATTATTCCAAGAGCTTTGATGCGAATCCTTCTTCACTTTACGTAATTATCAATTTAATAACTTGTTATGACTTACATGAACACCATATTGATTAATCTTGTTTAATAAGTGATCATGTTATTTTAATCCTTACTTTCCTCTATTATCTACACATAAACTGTGAGTAAATTCTTTTCCTTCTTTATCCACACACTAAACTTTGAGTGGATAAGTATTTGCTCATTTAATTCTTTACTATTAAACATGTGAATAATAATTTACTAAATACCTTCCTTCTTGCTCAAGTTGTTAAACATCATAATTTTTCTTCTTTCTTCTCAAGGCCGGGGCTACTATGACGTTATATTTATGGGGCCCCGTGCAACCTTTTAAAATGAGGCCCTCTGTACGATAGATTAAAAGTAATCGCAATATTTGCAACATACATAGAATTTCCGAATTTGATGGCCTTAAAGAATTCTTTTTTATTTGTAAATTGGAAGATATCAAAAAAATGAATACACAAGAAATTTGGTAGATAAACAAAGTTTTTATAATCAGTTCTATCTTAAAATTCAATAATTAACCTTACAGAATAATAAGGGTGAAATTAATTTTGGGAGAACAAAATTTTTAAAGATTGTGTTTTGGGAATTAGATTAAAAATTAAATTGTTTGCTAGGAAAAGAAAATTTGGAGATTGGAATCAAATTGATTTGATTGACCAAAATTTGATTATTTAATTTATTAATTATATGGTGGAGAAAACAAGAGCTTTAATGTTGGACTGTTGGTAGTCCGTGGGCCTTGGTGGTCTTGAACTGCATTTGTAGCATTTCCTAAGAAAAACATTAAATTGGTTGTGAGAAGAATCAAACTTGTGACTACAAATGTAAGCTATTATTGCTTTAACCACTAATCCAACACAACTTTCATGTTCCTATAGAATGTTAAATTGCATATATCCAAATTTCGGGGCCCCAAAAATCTAGGGCCCTATTCGGTCGATCACTTTGCACTGGCCCAAAACCGCCCCTGCTTCTTCTATATTGACTTATATTGACTACTAGTAAAATCCTTTAAAATAAATAAACATTCCAACATCTTTGTTGTATTAAAATAGCAATAAAAGCATAATGTAAATTATAATAGTCACATCATAAGCTCAACATGTGTTGATGCAATTATCAACCTATTAAACTTCATAATTTGAGTTTAAAATGTTCTATGGTCATCATGTGAAGGTTCCCCCCCCC
>PYUH01002189.1:157462-251196 GCA_016808085.1 Suaeda aralocaspica
GAAGGTTCCCCCCCCCCCCCACACACACACACAACACACACACATATATTATAACATGATCATACTACTACTAATATATTTATTTACACTAAGAATAAATTCAGTTGAAAACCTTCAAAAACTTTTCTAAACTTCATAAATTCATCACAAATCATTATTATAAGAACTTATAATCATAATACATCAATTTAGAACATTAAAATGATAAACCCTAATAACTTTCATAAACTATATAGAACTCTAATTTATAATTTCATGAACATACTTAAAAAATATAATTATAAACACTAAAACATGATCATACAATTAATATCATGCATAAAAAATAATTGTAAAAAATAACTTATATAAAGACTTAAAATTAAAATAGAAAAGACTTGTTTTAATAACTAATGAAAACCGAGAAGGAGGGAGGGGTGGTCGGCCGGCTACTGGCTGGCGATCTCGTCGGTTGTCGACTGTCAGCTTGCTGATTGTTTAGTCGCAAGACGATTTGGCAATTGGCCGACAAAGGGGGCCCAACGAAAGGGGTCCGACAAAGGGGGGATTTTTGGGTGTTAGGTAATTATTTTTTCCTCTTTTTTTTTTTTTCTCGAAACCTAAAAACACGTTAAATAAAATAAAGTTATGATTATTATATAATATATGTATTTAGTGGATGTCCATTATACCACTGTGATTATTTTAGGATATTCAAGATACTATATGTTTTCCCTTATGATTTATGAAGATGAATACAAATCTATTATCTCCCAATACTCTCCTCTAAAACTCTATTTCTGTAATAGGCTGTCAGCACGAACCCTAAAAATATGAGCATACGAAAATATATAAATTATCATCAAGTTTGATTTTCTCAACTTACGATTTTAATTTTGGTTGATTAATTTACATATCATACTTGTTTTCTTTTGTCTCCATAAGTATCCTTATATATAATTTTGTCTCAAAAATTTCATGTTGACTTTGTATCCATGTTTGGTTAAAATTGATGAATTAATTAGAACTCATTATCATCGAACCGTTTTGTCTTTTAATTAAAGAAATCTAAAGTTGCAATTTTTAACTTTCTTACTTGGAGTGTTTGCCATTTATATTATTCTCTATATGCTTATGTTTTGGATTATATTTGTATTATATTCTGCTCTAGTGCTATGTATGCTTTTGCCGATTATGGTCGTATTATAGTTTTCCAAGTTCTAATTAAATTATTAAAAATTAATACTTTGAATTGCCTATTATAATGGCTACAAAAGTTTGGTAATGATTATATACTTATACTTGCATTATAATTGTTTCATTTATTATTGCTCTTCTAATGTTTATGTTCTTCTTTGTATATATGTTTTTGCCGATTTGCAATTGCATTACTTATTTATGCCTGTTATCTTTCTTTCATAGCGTGAATCCATGATAGTTATTATACTCTATTGAAGAAGGATAATTAACTCTAATCTAAGGAGTAGTAACAATTTAATTTATTTTGGGTAATATTCTTGGTTTTATGCTAAAACCGTTCAAAACATGAATCATTAATATGGTGGATTGTAAAGATAGTTTTGAGGCTTAAAGCTTGCCTTGGCTCTTTGATTCATTGCCTTTAAATATGTGTACAGGAGGACTCCAAAATATGGATACAAATCAAGAGTATTCTCAAAGATATACATGAATAGATACTATCTAAATATAATTAATTATATCCCTTTAATTAAGGAGAAAGTCAAAGAAAATATGTTGAGAATATTTCAACTAATATTCCTAACACCCCCCCCCCCCTCAAGTTGTAAATGCCCAACTTGTCGAGTAGGTGGTCAAAATGTGACTTGCCAAGGGACTTAGTAAAAATATCTGCCAACTGAGTGTGGGTGGAAACGTAAGAAGGATCAATCAGACCACCTGTAATTGCGTCTCGAACAAAATGACAATCCACCTCAATATGTTTCGTACGCTCATGAAAAACTAGATTTTTGGCAATATGTAGAGCAGATTGACTGTCACAAAATGATTTGATAGCCTCAGGATGATGGACACCTAGGCTTAGCAATAAGCCTTTCAACCATTTCGACTCACAAGTAATTGCAGCCATGGAGCGATATTCTGCTTCGGCAGAAGAATGAGAAATAGTGTTTTGCTTCTTTGTTTTGCATGAAATAGGAGAGTGACTAAGAAAAACAAGCCAACCAATCAATGGTTTTCGAGTAATTGGACATGCTGCCCAATCTGAATCACACCAACCTGTAAAGAAAGGTCACTGTCAGGCGTCAGCTCTTAAAAGAGTAACCTCTCCCGGAGTACCTTTAAGGTACTTGACAACCCGAAGAGCTGCTTCCCAATGCTCAATACGAGGTGCCTACATGAATTGTGAAAATATATGAACAAAATATGCAAGGTCCGGTAGAGTTACAGCCAAGTAAATAAGTCTACCCACAAGTGTCCTGTAAGCCTCAGGATCAGAAAGAAGCTCACCATTAGCCAGCCCCAATTTATGATTTTGTTCAATAGGAAAGCCAACAGGCTTAGCACCCAGAAGTCCTGTTTCAGAAATAATGTCTAGAGTATATTTCCTTTGACATAAAAATAAACCTGCAGAACTTCGAGCCACTTCTATACCAAGGAAATATTTCAAAGACCCAAGATCTTTCATATGAAAGCAATCACTAAGGTATGCCTTGAAACTTGAAAGTGTTTAGAGTGGCGTAATCTTTACCAGATATGATAAGGTCATCAACATATACCAGAACATTCAATTGTATATTTCCTCTAGTATAAGCAAATAAAGAATAATCGGAGTAGGACTGTAAAAATCCATACTCTTTCAAAGCAGACACAAGTTTTGCAAACCAACATCTAGGAGCTTGTTTAAGGCCATATAATGACTTGCGAAGACGACATACCTTATTTGGGTAAGCAGACTCAAAAACCAGAGGCAATTTCATGTAGACCTCTTCACTTAGATCCCCATTTAAGAAGGCATTGTGAACATCCATTTGATGTAACTCCCAATTTTTAGAAGCTGCAATTGCAAGAAAGGCACGAACACTCACCATTCTGGCAATAAGAGCGAAGGTTTTTGTATAATCAATGCCTTCTTTTTGATGATTGCCAAAAATAACTAGTCTCGATTTGAGTCGTTCAATACTATCATCTGATTTATATTTAATCCGATAAACCCATTGGCTTCCGAGAGCACGCTTCCCAGGAGGCAAGTCTTCCATTATCCAAGTGCCATTTTTTTTCAAGAGTTTGAATCTCTTGTTTCATGGACTCTCTCCAACCGGCATGAGACATGGCCTCTTTAAAGTTTCGAGGCTCCACATCAGAAGTAATAGCTGCAATAAATTTTCAGTAATGCAAAGAAAAATTATCACAATTTATATAGTGTGCTATAGGATAAGGTGTACCTGAGGAAGACTGCTTAGATGAGGTGTTGGAGGATGGAGATGGACTATCTTTGACAATGGTGTGAGTGACAAAGTCTCGAAGTAAAACTGAAGGCCAATTGTGTCGATGAGCCTTACCAAGTTCTTGCGTTGGAGATGTATCATCATGGGCTGGAGTGTGTTGCTGGGCTGGAGCGTGTTGCTGGGTTGTAGTAGACTTCCCAAGCCCATTTACAGCAGAATCTGCAGCGGATTCTGGCGTGGATGCTAGTGGGGTAACACCGCCTGCTGGGTTCTCTGGCGGGTCACTAGCCTGGTCATCTTCTAAAGGAACCTCGAGCTCATATAAATCAGCAAAATCTAGATCAACCTCGGCATTCACTGGAACAACATTATCGGGTTTTATGTTAACAGTTTCTGGTTCAAAAAATGGAAACACATCTTCAAAAAATTTGACATCCCAGGATACAAAAAATTTACCCAAGTCTAAATCAAATAAATACCATCCTTTCTTACCGAAAGGATATCCCACAAAAATACATTTTCGAGTACGGCTAGCAAATTTATCACCACTTGTATTTTGATTTTGGGCAAAACAAAGACATCCAAAGGTTCGGATAGTATTGTATGAAGGTTGAGTGCCAAACAAAATTTCGCAGAGAGATATATTTTTTAAAAGAGGAGGTGTATAGTTAATAAGATGGGTTGCAGCTAAAACACTCTCCCCCAAAAAATAAATTGGCAAATTTGCCTGAAATCACAAGGCCCTCCCTACATTCAAGATGTGTTTGTGTTTTCATTCTACCCTGCCATTCTGTTGTGGGGTTCCAACACAAGAGGTTTGAAAAATAATACCAGTGGCTTTAAAGTAATCAAACAAACACTTAAATTCAGTCTTGTTGTCACTTTGAACAATTTTAATAGTTTGTGAAAATTGTCTATCAACCATTGCAACAAAAAACATGAACATCTTAAAGACTTCATTTTTATCAAGAAGTAAATAAATCCAAACAGCACGAGAATAGTCATCCACAATTGTCAAAAAAGAAGTAGCACCACAAGAAGAGGGGTGTCTATATGGACCCCATAAGTCACAATGAATTTTCTCGAAAATACGAGAAGATTTATTTTCACTCGATAAAAATTTGTCTCTAGGGTGTTTAGCACGAAAACAAGTCTCACAAGCTTTATTTAGAGTACCCTTACAATTATGAAGTGGAGGAAGTAATTTCACCACTTTCTCTAACGGACCCACTCTTTTGTGCCACAATTCCAAGGTAGAAGAGTCATCAGACACCGAAACATGTTGAACAATCTCGGATCCATTAAAATAAAATAGTCCATCCTGTCTAACACTCGTTCCAATCAGCTCCCTCGACCGGCCCTGTATAGTAAACATAGATGAGTCAAATTGGACAATGCATTGCATATCATTAATTAATTGAGATACCGAAATTAAATTACTACTCAATACTGGAACAAAAAGCACATGTTTAAGAGTGATTTTATTAAACAATCGAACCGAGCCTTCGTTTGTAGCAATGACTGATTTTCCGTTAGGAAGCCCAACTGGACAATAAGAAATATTTTGAGTATCAGATAACCAAGTATCAATACTGGTTACCTGTCTAGAAGCTCCTGTGTCGACAATCCACAAGTTATTGTCAAACTTACTGGTCAAACTTAACTGTTATCGGGAACCGTAGTATTACCAATAAAGCTGGCTAGTGCTTTCCATTGGGCAGCCGTGAAAACAGGAGGTGAGGAGTCTGCCCCATCTGTTGTTGCCGCTGCAGACCCGGAACTACGACTTCCTGCATTTGCTTGAGGCTTCGAAGTACCACGCCCCCTTCCAGAAGAAGAAGATCCATAACCACCATTGGCTCGAGAACGAGTAGCCCACTAATCTGGATAGCCGTGTATTTCAAAACACTAGACCTGTAAACTACTGGCACGACCCGCCAACTCGGCACGAGCACGACCCGGTAATAAAGGGTATGGGTCAAGCATTTTAACTCGTTTATGTACATGGGTCAGCACGGCACGACCCGCGTAATAAACAGGTGAGGTTAGGGTTTAGCCTCTCAACCCGGTTAACCCATTTAATAACCCGTTTATTTTAATCCCATATGTTACTACTTACTATGTTATTATAGGTCCATTTAACTATTGGGTTGTTTATTGTTAGAGGCCCATTTAATTTGTCTAGGGTTTTTAGTTTTTACTCTCAAGTCCCAACTCTCTATCTGATTCTCTAGTTCTCTCTCTTCAGTCTTCATACTCACCTTTTTTTCTAGGGTTCTCACTCACACTCTCCCTCTTCACTTCCAATTTCTTGCCTCAGTGCCTCACTTTCAGACTCTCGCGCACCTCACACTCACACTCTTGCGGTCTTGCCTCACTTTCAAATTTTCAATTCCTCTGAATTCCTGAATTCAAAACGGTAATTTTTAATTTTTAAAGTTAGATCTAGGTTTTTAATTTGCATGTATATTTGTTTATGAAATTTTCAGATCTACTCACTCTTCATTTTCGGCTTCTTTTTCAGCGTTTCTTCTTCAATTTTTGTTGACTCACTTGCTCTTAAAAGGTATTTGCACTAATTTATTATCTTTCTCTTAATTGTGCTGGTTAATTAAGTCAATTCATACGAGTAATTTAGTAAAATTTGGCCAATTGAACGAATTATGTAACGAATTATAAACCTGTATTGAATCTTATGATAGCGAATTAGCTTAAATTAAGTGTACGTTGGGAGTTTTTGGGGGTTAATACGAGTAATTCATCTGTTGTTTATTTGGGGTTAATTCATCTGTTGTATTGAACCTGTATTGAATTCGTACGAGTAATTAAGTTCATATTTTTCTAATTGTTTATTTGGGGTTAATTGGGTTGCAATATCATCTGTTGTATTGTATATTAGTTTTAGTTGGTAATTAGCATGATATTATATAAAAGTTTTGATTTTTGGCAAAGTTAATTGTTGTGCACAGTAGTTCATTGATATATGATATTATGATGTGATGATCATAATATTATATTGGATCTGAAGAGTTTATTGTTTTATTATTTTTTTTTGATGATTTATTTGTTTTTATGATTAAGCAGTAAGTTATAATTCATATTAGTTATGAGTTGGATTTAGGATTCCTTTAATTGTAATTGCTTGTAATTAATATTAGTTTTGAGTGTTAGTTGCTGTTTTTTTTTTCTCTCCTATGAATGACTTTAATGAGTTTATCATTCTAAGAGCATGATGAGTTTAAATGTTTAATTGCACTTTCGCAGTGATGGATTCACCAATGGAGTCACCAATGGAATCACCTAATGCTTCACCCTTTGAGTCCCAATCTCAGCCTCAAGAACCTGTGACTATTGAATCAGATGGTGAAGTGAATAGTGGAGGAAAGCCAACTACAACTAAGCCCCAAGATGCAACAAAAATCAAACCTAACTTGTCTGGTAACCCCTGTAAACGCTAAAGAAAACTTACTTCTTATGTTTGGAATGAGTTTGAAATGATTGATGAACTGCATGTTACTGGTAAATTGCAATGTCAATGCAAGAGATGTGGGGTAAAGTACATAGCTGAAAGTAGTTATGGGACAGGGAATATGCGTAGACATCTTAGGAATTGCAAGGGTAGAATTTATAGAGATATTGGTCAACTAATTTTGCAATCTAATGCTTCTGGTAGTATAGATAGTCGACCCCCTTCTTTTAAGCTTGAAGATTTTCGTGAATTACTTGCTCTTGCTATATCTAGACACAATCTTCCTCTTCAATTTGTGGAATATGAAGGTGTTAGGAGTTGTTTTACTTACTTGAATCCTGAGGTCAAATTTGTTACTAGAGTCACAATTGCTTCTGACATATCAAAGTTGTATGTTAAGGAAAAATCTAAACTTTATCAATTGTTGCAACATGTTCCTGGTGGAATAGCATTAACTTCTGATTGTTGGACTTCTGTGACCACGGATGGCTATATTTCCTTAACTGCCCACTTTGTTGATAAAAATTGGCGTTTGCAAAAAAGAATCTTAGCATTTTCCTTCATACCCCCTCCCCATACTGGTGTCGCTTTAGCTGAAAAAGTAATTTCTCTATTGAAACAATGGGGGATTGATAAGAGAGTTTCATCCATTACTTTAGATAATGCATCATGTAATGATTCTATGGTTGAGGGGCTGAAATATGACTTGGATTTGGTTAGTCATGGTGATTATTTTCATGTCCGTTGTTGTGCACACATTCTGAATTTAATTGTGCAAGAGGGTTTGAAAGAGATAGATGGACCAGTTGTTAAGGTGAGAGAATGTGTCAAGTATTGCAAAGGTTCCCAAGGTCGAAAACAAAAATTTATTCATTGTGTTGAACATGTTAACTTAGAGTCTAAAAGAGGATTAAGGCAAGATGTGCCTACTCGTTGGAATTCTACTTTTCTTATGTTAGATTCCGCTATCTATTATAAGAAGGCTTTTCTCCACTTGCAAAAAACTGATGCAAATTTCATGCATTACCCAAATTCTGAAGAATGGAATAGGATTGAAAAGATTTGTAAGTTTTTGCAAGTATTTCATGAAGCGACATTAGCTTTTTCTGGCACAAAATACCCAACCTCAAATCTCTATTTCCCAAATGTGCTAAAGGTTAGATTGCTTTTGAAAGAGCAATGGGCTAGTAGTGATAGGTTTTTGAAAGGCATGGCTGTAAAAATGTTTGAGAAGTTTGAAAAATATTGGGATGGTCTGAGTTTAGCACCATCATGGGTATTGCTGCTATATTTGATCCTCGATTCAAATTTCAAGTTATTGATTGGGCATTTAAAAAGGTTTATGAGCAATCTGCTGAAAATGAGATAGATTTGTTCAAGGAGAAACTATTTGCTTTATTTGATGAGTATAGTTCTTCTATTGCATCAACTTCTTCTGCCCCCTCTAGTTCTACAAGGAGCAAGAACAATGCTCCTATTCTCAATGTAGACCAAGCATCTGACACTTTCATGAAGGTGATAATCTTATACCTTAAAGACATAATCTGTTTTTTTTTTTAATTTCAATTTATATTATTTATTTAATCAAGTCATAACTTTTATGTATTCATTTTGCTTTGAAGGACTTTGATTGCTTTAATAGTAATGAGTTTGCTTCATCTGAAAAGTCTCAATTACAACTTTATTTGGAAGAGCAAAGACTTCCTCGAACAAGTGAAGTGGATGTGCTTGAGTATTGGAAAGCTCTTCAAGGAAGGTATCCCATTGTTGCTAGAATGGCAAGAGACATCTTGGCCATTCCCATTTCAACTGTAGCTTCCGAATCTGCTTTTAGCATTGGAGGAAAAGTCCTAGATGTATGTAGGAGCTCAATGAAGCCAAGTACTGCTGAGTCTTTGGTTTGCATACGTGATTGGGTCTTTCTAAAAGGTAATATCTGTAGTACTTTACTGTTTTCCTCTCAGGTGTTTCTATGACTCTTTCTATCTCTTTTTTCAGTTTATTGCTATTTTTCTTTATGTTTATATAACTAATACTCCAAATCTCCAATGTGTTGGACACCGAATAGGTTCTATTCAATGTGAGATGGAGGACTTGTGTGAGCAAGTGGCGGGAATAAAAGTTGATAAAGAAGAGGAGAGTCTTGAAACAAAGAAGGAATCAACCACTAATCAAGCCCAAGTAGTCGATGTTTAAGAGTTTATTTTGTTTGAAACTTTAACTTTGGTTTGTAAAACTAATTAACTACTTTAATTTATGTTTTGTGAGCGTTTACTTAATCAGTGACTCAGTGTGACTTTTGGTTTAGACTATGGACATTTGAACTTTGAAGTACATTAGTACTTAATTACTACTTTGTTGTATGTGTTGTTGTATGTTGTTAGTGATGTATTGTTAATTTGTTATCATAATCTTAAATTTTAGCTTTTTCCCTCAATAAATATTGTTTTATAGCTAAACGAGTCAGGCGGGTCGTGCCGGGACGAACCATGTTAGTTCGTGCCGAGTTCGAGTTAGCCAAAATGACCCATTAATTAAATGGGTCGTGCTCAGGTCAGGGGGTCTTGGCCCGTTTAAGTTGCGGACCCGGCACGAACCCAACACGACCCGACATGATTTACAGGTCTACAAAACACGATGATACTTCGTGACCATTCTTCTTACAATGAGTACAATACATGAGGGATTTATCCGACCCGTCGTCAGTGTGTGGGGGTTTGACACGGCCTGTACTAGTCTTCACAGCAAATCTCACTACATCATAGGGTGTTTCTTCGGCCACGGGTTTTGCCTGACGAAGTCACTCGTCTTGAATGACTAGTTGATATGCATGGTCAAGAGAAGGCAATGGGTCTTGAGATAATATGTTGCTGCGAGTCTGACCATAATAGTCAGTGTATAAACCCATCAAAAATTGATGAACCCTAGTTGAATCTCGGCGTTGTTCATGAAGGTCTCCGGCGGTACACTTCGAGCAGCGAGTACAAGTGATCAAAGGCTCGTGATTATTGAGTTCTTCCCAAAGGGAAGAGATTTGCCCAAAATATGTAGCAACGGGCATTGTCTTAGTTTGTTCACATTTAGCAATGGAGGTTTTGAGTTGATGAATTTTTGGTCCATTAACAACTGCAAACCGAGTCTTCAAAGTATCCTAAAGCTTCTTTGCATCCCTGTATTTAGACAAGGTACATTTAATTTCCGGATCAATGGTGTTCATAATCCACGAAATAATCATGGCTTGGATTGTATTCCAATCCGATTGAGTGCAAGGGGCAACAGGACCATTAATGGAACCATCAAGAAAACCGAACTTCCGATGCTCTTTTAAGGCAAGTTGAATGTCGCTGGACCATTCATCATAGGTATCAGCTTTGAGACGAGTTGGAGTAATATAATCACCCAGACGATCTTGTGGTCCAAGAAAATAAGGGGAAGTAGGATCTATTTTCGGTGGCAGTGGAGGTGTGCGATCATCACCAGCCATGATTGTTTGAATTAATTATCCTGGAGACTGATACCATGTAAAGATAATTTTGAGGCTTAAAGCTTGCCTTGGCTCTTTGATTCATTACCTTTAAATATGCGTACAGGAGGACTCCAAAATATGGATACAAATCAAGAGTATTCTCAAAGATATACATGAATAGATATTATCTAAATATAACTAATTATATCCCTTTAATTAAGGAGAAAGTCAAAGAAAATATCTTGAGAATATTTCAACTAATATTCCTAAAATGGATTAATAATACTTTAATTGTATACAAAGCTAACAATTTGACTATATACAATCGGTTAAAGATTATTATTATTACTAAAATTATTATACACAATTAAAACAAAGTTTGTTAAGTTGAGCGCATAGAGCTGCTAATACATGATAACAAGTGTTAAGCATGCAATACATATATAATGATGCCCCCGCTTTCAAAAATAAAATAAAATATAATGATGCCCCAACAATTAACTACTAATATTTTACTAAAAGCCAAATAATTATTATTGGAGTTTATTAAGTTCAATCATCTAAAATTTGTGGACCAATATTTATAAGAATAAATAAATATTCTTTGATGAATTTGGTACTACATGTATAATTTGTGACTAGATGAACACCTGATCACTCTAACTACGAAAGACCAGGCCACCAACTAGGTATTGAGGTTGCATGGGATTTTTCTAGACTGAGCATTCAAGTCCCTCAAGAGTTTGTGCTAGCCTGTCACATTATCTGTGGAAATAATGAGCAAGATGAGATGTCTTCCTCCCTCCAAATTAAACTCTCCTTTAGCTTCACAGAAGCGTATTCTCTTCTCAGAGAATACTCCACACCACAGAATATCAGCTGTGTGGGGAAAGCCCCTGTGAACCCCAAAATCAAGTTTTTCCTATGGTTAGCCATACAAGACAGAATTGCCATAAACCAAGCTCTAACAATTAGGGGAGTTATCCCCTCTAGAGTGTGCTACTGGTGTCCTTTATCTGTAGAAACCTCCTTGCATTGCTTAAGAGATTGTGCTCTAGCAAAGGAAGTATGGCAGTTAGTCAATCCCCAAGATAGCTTCTTCACCACTGATTTAGTAGAATGGATATCTTCTAATTGCCAACATCCCCTTAATTGCTCTACTATGGAAAGCAATACCCCACTGCCTTGGAAAACTCTAATCTTTTCCCTTGTTTGGTTTGGAACATCTGGCTAAGAAGAAATGGAGCTATTTTCCAGCAAACTTTAAAAAGTGCTCAAAGATGCTTGCAAGATAGTGTGGAGCTGGCCTGCCTGTTATACTCATCTAAGGAGTCTCCTGCAAGAAAAGGTGAGAGTATAGAGAAAGAGGTTACAACATGTCCTCTTGTCCCTTGGGCCTACAAAATCAATGTGGATGCTGCTATCATAAATTTCCCTGGGGTAGCTGGGATTGGGGGAGTGTGTAGAATTAAGCGGGGTTAGTGGATTTTGGGTTTTAAAGCAAGGAGAGGAGCGAATAGTGTGCTAGGTGCAGAACTCCTAAGTATCTTGGAAGGGCTGAAACTAGCCACTGATAAGTGCTGGGAAGGTGCAGTGGTTATTTCAGATAGTAGGAGGGCAGTAGACTGTATAAACTCAACCGATATGTTTTGTGATTTAAACTCTCCAATTATCTTCGAATGCAGGGAGCTGCGGGACAATCTTCGAGGAACTCAGATTAAATACAAGCCAAGGGGCACCAATCACATTGCAGACACACTTGCTAAGGAAGCTAGAAATAGTAGTAATCTAGATTGTAATGTCTACACTATGCTTCTACCCTCGGATTCTATTTTGAATTTGTATTTGTCAGAGAAACCCCCTTAAACTCTGATGTAACTCTGGTTTAGCTTTATTATTGTACTCTTGCTTTGCATAAAAAAAAAAACTAGGTATGATTTAACTCTTTGTTAGGCTTTCTTGATACGAGACATAAGATTTGTTACCAAATTGCAGTTACTATAAATGTATTAGGACTTGTTGGTTTCACTTGATCACTCTAACATCCAACTTGGTTTCCCCAAACCTTTTGTCATCTCTACGAGTCATAGTCTCACTACAATCTTCTTAAAATTAATTGTTTGAATATAGTTTTTATCAAAAACTTGGCATGCATGAATATATATATTTTAGAAATCCTCTTGTTGAAAATTCAAAAAAAGTAATGCCATGCATGAATTTTTCCAGTTAGTATGTACATTTTTCACATTATGCCTGATCTTAGAAGATTATATTATTGTTATGATACTAAACATATTATAATGATTTTAGTAACTAAGTGTTGATGCATGATTGGATTCAACTATATGTAACACATATATATATCAGTATGAAGAAGGATTGAAATAATGAACAAATTAAACAAGAAATACTTGTGTAGAAGTCTGAAGTTCCTTAGTTTCATAAAGAATACCCATACATATGACAATGAATTTTTTAAAATTTACAAAGGTTTGAGGATTTTCAAGAATAATAATATGAAGAAATTTTCATAACTTGGAAGTTCCTATAGTTTCTCCAGTTTGCTTGGTGTAGACACCTATATTTGGTCCCACCTAACGGCTAATGATTAACGTGTGCCACTGAACAGGCTATCGCACACCTCTAAAAATAACCGAACAACTCTAACTAATATAGCTAGGGAAGTAGGAATCAAATCCTTAGAGAAGCTATTAAATTCTACTAGTTCTAAAAAGCCTAAAGTGTGTAAGGGGCCTTGGTGCGAAATTTCGGTAAATGATTTCTAAGACTAAGAAGACTAAGAATAAAACTAGGGAAATGGTGGGAAATTATGGACTAAACT
Organism: Suaeda aralocaspica; assembly: GCA_016808085.1. NCBI lineage: Eukaryota > Viridiplantae > Streptophyta > Magnoliopsida > Caryophyllales > Amaranthaceae > Suaeda > Suaeda aralocaspica. The sequence continues at coordinate 170,644 of PYUH01002189.1, forward strand.
CTATTAATGGGAACCTAGGGCTATCGATTCACTATGATCAATCAACAAACTCAATTAACGCTCACTAATCAATTCATTGGCATTCATTGAACTAGGGCTCACTAATTCTCTCGAACTTAGACTCCCTCAATACTCCTTTACCGGCTCTCGCTCGCATAAATTCGTTTTTGCCTATCATTCAGTGATCTAATTGTGGTAATCTTACCTCTCGGTCTCGATTTCGACAATAACCTAACTTACAACTAAATCTGGCCACAATTTAATTGCAATCGATAGAATTCAATAATAGGAATTCAATTAAAAGCCAAGAACTAATTAGAAAACATAAATTAAATTCAAACCATGATCATAGATCCCCTAACCCTAGAGAAAACGACTACTCACTCATAATTAAGGGAACAAGAAAAACAAAATCAACATTAAACAACATGATCATAAACAAAGAATTAATTAAAACTAGAAATAAAACTAAGTTAACTACTAACAAAACTAAATTAAGAAACAAAAACAGCAAAATTAATTAATCTAAACTAAAAACTAAAAAGCTAAAGAGATTCATTAAATTAAAGTAATTGAAAAGCATACGGAAAGAAAGTACCAAATTAATGATTGAATTGTATTAATCGAAAGCTTGAATTGTTGAACAAAGTATTAATTCTAAAATTCTAGAGAGAATAATCAATTTTGGATTCCTAGTTCTAAAAGTATGATAAAAACTAGGTAGGGTCATGCCCCCTTTACCTAGAGTATATATAGGAAATGGGTTTTATTAAAATAAAACCCACGAAGCCAAACCGCGCGAAAAGAACAATCGGGGCCATAAAACCTTCACCTGCTCCCGCATAGAAGGGAATGAATTTCCTCCCTGGGCCCGCAGGTCCTTTATTTTGGGACTTCTGAACCTGCTGTTTTATGCTGCGGGCGCATAGGTCAAGGGAAATTTTAAAGGTTGCGCCCGCATCTAGCTTGCATGACTATATTTTGACGATGCTTCTTGTTTCTTTGCTCGATTCTTCGAATCTCGTTCGTGACTGGGCACGAATCCCAAGGCAAGTACTTTTTGGCTCGTTTTAGCTTCTAATGTCTTCATAACTCTCTATTACGCTCCTGTAACATATAAACAAAACCGAAAACCACATGCAATAACCGACAAAGTATAAAATAACCGTAAAAAGTTCTAAAAGTCAACTAAAGATGCTAAAACCGTTCCAAAACATAACTTAACATTGGAAGACGATATTTAATCAAAACAAAGCCACAAACTTAACTAATTAGCACAAGAATCAACCGAAAATGAGGGAAAAACACAACATAAAACACGCATATCAACCACGTTGCAAACATGTCCAATTTCTGAAAGTTAATTGCTTGAAAATATATAAATAACTAAAGTTGTCGTCGGAAATGACTAACCAATGATGAGTTACGATAGTTGAAATACGCTTAAATCTATTTCTCAATTTTCATTTTATTTTCTTATATTTCAGTTTTCATTTCATTCAATTTTTATTTTATTTTATTTTATTTTCATTTTATTTCATGTTAAATTTTCTTTTATAATTTAGTTTTTATTAATTTCATTTTCGAAAACATAGAAAATAATTTAAGCGTATGAATGTGACCAGAATTGACGAACCTTCTAGAAAGGCTTGTTCGGAATATGGTAACTTTAGGTCATGGAAGTGAATAAGTTGGGTTATGGAAGTGCACTTCGTGATATTTCTTAATATTTCGGGATATGGATACGAATATAAGAAAGATGGAAGTTTCGGAGATTCACCGAGTGAAAATCCAAGAATCAAGCTTCGAGCGACCTGGCACCCAAGATTGAGCGACCTAGCGCTAGCTACTCGACTTAGCGCTCAGCTCGAGCGACCAGGCGCTGGCTGGGCGCCCCAGCGCTTGTCCCTGGGCATCCTGGCGCTCAATGATAAGTTAAAATTTGATGCATATTTTACCCCCGATTCCGATTGATTTTTTGCTCTAATGTGGCTCTTTTGAGCCATTTCTACTAACTTTTGCTATTTCGAGTGCTTGTTGTGTTTTTTATAAGATTTTTCAGGAATCGATGATTTCTCGTTGTTTTCCAAGCTTTTTGAAGCACTTAAAGAGTTAGTGAAGAGTTTGAAGTCATTGGGGAAGCTTTACTAAGGATTAAGAGTATTAAAGAAGCAATTAAAGAAGTAATTAGAAGAAAAACGAGCAAAGAAATCAAGAAACGGAGGTCAAAGCAAGCCGCCTGGGTTGGAAGGTTTTTCGCCCGGACCCTCCGGGCGGGCCGCTCCGAAGGAGTTTTCACGCGTTTTCTTCTTACTTTGGGCTTTACTATATAAGTCTTTTGTATTCCTAAACCTAAGTACAAATTTTCATACCATATTTTCTAGTTTTTAGCCCTAGTCTCCTCTCTAAGTTGTGAAGAATACTAATCATTTAATTCATTTCAATCAAGGTTTATTTTGATTCCTTTTCAATTATTTCTCTAATTATGTTTTTAGTTTAAGTTTTTAATTCTTAGTTTATTCTTAGTTTATGTTCTTAGTTTTTGTGCCCTAGTTTCATGTTTTAAGTTTAGTTTATTAATTATTGTTAATTTGTTAGTTTTAATTATGTTTATAGTTTTATTTTCCTTTATCGATTTAGTTTCTTTAAATTCTATCATGTGTGAGTAATTTCCTTTCTATGGCTAGGGGATCTACAGAACGTTCCTGATGTTTTGTTCATGATTGTAAATTTGATTGTTGATGTTCTTGAATTTCTGTTCTCAATTATTATTGCTTTTAGTTAAATATTGGCCAGGTTTAATTGTTAGTCTGATATTGTCGAAATCGATATCGAGAGGTAAGATTACCACAATTAGATCACAGGGACAATAGGCAAAACGAGTCTAAGTGAGCGAGAGCCATTAGAGGAGTTTTGAAGGAGACTAGATTCAAGAGAATTAGTGGACCTTAGTTCTGGAAGTCAATAGTTGGTTAATTAATTGTGTTGCAATTCATAAGTTAATCTGTAGTGAACCAACATCCTAGGTTTAGTTATAGAATTATTTACTTTGTTTAATTTCGTTCCTAGTAGTAGTCAACTTTTTAGTCAAAACCCAAAATTCAAAGGCCCCTTATGGCAGAGTAACTTCTTAGAGTTAGTAGAATTGCTTGCTTCCCTGTGGATAAGTTTCCTACTTCCCTATCTACATAGTTAAAGTAGTAGGTTATTTTTGATAGGTATACGACTGACATCATACTCCTTAGAAGGTGTAGGCTCTGCGATCTCCTCCATCACCACATTGCTGGTCTTGCCTTTCTGCACTCCTATCTCTGAAACAGCATCATCAGTTGGCATCTTAGGACCTTCATAGTGGGTCCCTCTTTTGGTAGTGATGGAGTTTCAATTTTCTCTCTAAGCTGGTGGATTTAGTTGAGGAGGTAGTTGATCCTACTGCTGCTGAGCTGTGGACTGTGCAATCTGAGCTAGCTGGGTTTCTAGTTGCTTATTGTGAGCCTGTGTTGCCTCCATATTCTTCTGCATCTACAGTATCATATTCTTCAACTCTGAAAATTTGCCACTAGGCTGAGCTGGTGGTGCTGGAAATGGTGGTCTACTAAAACCTGGTGGGTGTGGTGGTGCAAATCGTTGCAATTGCTGGTGAACCTGTTGAGGTGGTATAGTTTGTTGTGGATTCTGCACATTATTGCTGTTCTTGTAGGAAGAGTATGGATGATCCTTCCACCTTGGATTGTATTTATTGGACAACGGATTTTTCTTGTAGGCTTGGAAGGCACACACTTGCTCTATCGAACTATGACATGATTGTGAAACGTGGCTGAATGAACCACAGAAAGGCTCAGTACATCCCGAGAGTAGCCATTCCAACTACAATTGATGGTGGAGGAGCTGTAGTACTAATCTTGTCAAGCTTCTGGCTTATGGCATTGATTTGTAAAGCTAAACTTTCGTATTTATCATTAACCACATGCTTTCCACCTTTCTTCCAATGTCCCCTGGGATGGCCGAACTGTGAATTATGAATAGCAATTTCTTCGATCAACTCATATGCAACATTAACCTCTTGGTTCATGAATCGACCACTAGCAGCTGAATCTAGCAATGTCCGACTCTCATTCCCTAAATCGTTATAGAATGACTAGACCAGGAACCACTTCTCAAGACCGTGATGTGGGCACAATTTCAATAGATCCTTGAATCTCTCCCATGCTTCATACAATGTCTCATCTGACTCCTGGTTGAAATTCGTGATCTTACTTTTGAAGGGTTGCAGTTCGCTCTGGAGGGTAATATTTCCTTTGAAATGCAAGAGCCAACTCTTCCCAACTATTGATTTTATCCATATTAAGACTGTTCAACCAAGTATGAGCCTTGTCTTTCAATGAAAACGGGAACATCATTCTTCTAATGTAGTCCTGAGAGACCCCGGTTTGCTTGATCGTACCACAAAATTGGAGGAAATAATACAAATGCAACATCGGATCCTCCATTAAAGTTCCTGCAAACTGATTCCTTTCCACCATATTCACCAGAGCTGGCTTCAGTTCAAAATTTAGAGCCTTAGGAACCGATAACCACCTCCAACTGTTGCAGAACTGGGTTGGGAATAATTATTCAACGGTAGTGGTTGCGGCGGCAGTAGTAGCGGCGGCTATGCATCATTATTCGGTATGTTGTTTTCGTTAATATGTGACACTGCCATTTCTTCCCTATCAGAATTCTCAGAAATGCTCAAATGGAAAAGAGTTGTGATAAATCCGATAGTAACCTTTCGAAAAGAAAAACTCTCCATAATCTCCACTTCCTCCTACGACTTCGCTTATGCAATGACCGTTCTGGTTCAGGATCAATCCAAACCGGCATGCAAACCTAGTACCTGCACAAAAACTGAAACCGCAGATATCCGTAAGAACCGTCTCAAGAACAATGGGTTCCTTGAGACAAAATTAAAAATAGAAATAGGACAAAATAACCCGATTAGTAGAAATTAAACAATTGCCTCTCCGGTAACGGCGCCAAAATTTGGTAGGGATAGTCGTATACCTATCACTCAGCCGATGCTCGATGATGTCTTTTGCTTCCCTATAGATACCCAGCCTTAATTTGACATTTCCAAGCAATTGGGCATTAAAACCCTAACTCTCTCTCTCTCTCTCTCTATTCGTGCCTTGCCCAAAAATTGTGCTTTTCTTATTCTTTCTCCCACAAACACCTTCTATCCAACCCTTAATCACATTAAAGCATTATTATAAACCCTAAACACTTTATTATTATTATTATTATTATTATTATTATTATTATTATTATTATTATTATTATTATTATTATTATTATTATTATTATTATTATTATTATTATTAATCAAGTTCTTTATGCTCTCAAATCTAAAAAGTTGTTTTGACGATTGCAAGGAAGGTGCTTTGAATGAGGCCAACATCATCACAATCATCATCTTGAATTCTTCAAAAGAGTTGGTTTTATGTGTTTATGTGATTTAAATGCTTTATTATAAATTTGACATTTTTTAATATAATTCATGAAACATTAATTAATTAATTACTTAACTTTTAATTAAAAACTATCTTAAGTAGAAACATTGTGTTTAGGTTTTATGTGATCTTCATGCTAATTGATTTATTGCTTTTAAAACACTTAGAATTCATGTTTTGTTAAATAAGTCCTAAAAGCATGTTCTAACTAAAATAAAGATTAAAATTGATTAAATTCTAAAGTGATCACCTGTAACACCCTGGAATTTCCTAACTTTCTACTCTATATTTTACCGGAAAACATAATATAAATCTTAAGAATTATAATTATTAGAACTCCTAAATAACGAGGAAAAACCAAAGTATTACCGCCACCGTGATAACAGCAAAGGCATTTATCATAGTACTACAGCGGAAGTCTTAAAACCAAAACCAATTTAAAAACTTAAATTTCAAACAATCTCAAAACCAAATTCAAACCAACATCAAAAATAAAAATTAGCTTAAAACTTTGTTATACTTCGGAACTATTTAATGGCCCTTTAAAAACCAAAACTAGAAATTAAAACTTTGAAAATAAGCAACATCCAAAATAATAGTTAGATAACTCCATAAGCAATAAAATTAAAACTACAAAACTGCACGGTAAGCACTCTCACTTCAGCCCAGCATGAAATGTCTTATGCCCACTTGTACTTGTAGCTTTTCTTATTCTAGACAACTACTCGCCAACAAGTGGGTCATTGTAGGGCCAAGTCCAAGACAAATCCATGCACACAAAACAAACAGTCAGCAAAACTTAGTACATAACTACTAAAGACTATGAAACAAAACAACATAAATTAAAACATACATACATCTTAGCTTTGACAATACTTCACCTGCGCATAGACTAAACAAATTAATTATTATATTTATACTTTGGATTCCGCATCGAACAGGTTTTCTTTCCTTTAAAATCCGCCCTATGTGTCACATAAAGTGACGGAATTCTAGCGCATTAAAAGTATAAAAGAGTACAATGTCTTGTACTCCAATTAGAAGTCATAGATCACTGTTCCATACAACTCCCCCCTTTGTTCATACTCAAGGTATATACGTTACAAGAGTTTTGGTGCAAATCCTCTTACACCAAACCGGTTTAAAATGTCATGACAAATCCATCCACACAAAACAAACAGTCAGCAAAACTTAGTACATAACTACTAAAGACTATGAAACAAAACAACATAAATTAAAACATACATACATCTTAGCTTTGACAATACTTCACCTGTGCATAGACTAAACAAATTAATTATTATATTTAGACTTTGGATTCCGCATCGAACGGGTTTTCTTTCCTTTAAAATCCGCCCTATGTGTCCTATAAAGTGACGGAATTTTAGCGCATTAAAAGTATAAAAGAGTACAATGTCTTGTACTCCAATTAGAAGTCATAGATCACTGTTCCATACAACTCCCCCCTTTGTTCATACTCAAGGTATATACGTTACAAGAGTTTTGGTGCAAATCCTCTTACACCAAACCGGTTTAAAAATGTCATGACAAATCCATCCACACAAAACAAACAGTCAGCAAAACTTAGTACATAACTACTAAAGACTATGAAACAAAACAACATAAATTAAAACATACATACATCTTAGCTTTGACAATACTTCACCTGTGCATAGACTAAACAAATTAATTATTATATTTAGACTTTGGATTCCGCATCGAACGGGTTTTCTTTCCTTTAAAATCCGCCCTATGTGTCCTATAAAGTGACGGAATTTTAGCGCATTAAAAGTATAAAAGAGTACAATGTCTTGTACTCCAATTAGAAGTCATAGATCACTGTTCCATACAACTCCCCCCTTTGTTCATACTCAAGGTATATACGTTACAAGAGTTTTGGTGCAAATCCTCTTACACCAAACCGGTTTAAAAATGTCATGACAAATCCATCCACACAAAACAAACAGTCAGCAAAACTTAGTACATAACTACTAAAGACTATGAAACAAAACAACATAAATTAAAACATACATACATCTTAGCTTTGACAATACTTCACCTGTGCATAGACTAAACAAATTAATTATTATATTTAGACTTTGGATTCCGCATCGAACGGGTTTTCTTTCCTTTAAAATCCGCCCTATGTGTCCTATAAAGTGACGGAATTTTAGCGCATTAAAAGTATAAAAGAGTACAATGTCTTGTACTCCAATTAGAAGTCATAGATCACTGTTCCATACAACTCCCCCCTTTGTTCATACTCAAGGTATATACGTTACAAGAGTTTTGGTGCAAATCCTCTTACACCAAACCGGTTTAAAAATGTCATGACAAATCCATCCACACAAAACAAACAGTCAGCAAAACTTAGTACATAACTACTAAAGACTATGAAACAAAACAACATAAATTAAAACATACATACATCTTAGCTTTGACAATACTTCACCTGTGCATAGACTAAACAAATTAATTATTATATTTAGACTTTGGATTCCGCATCGAACGGGTTTTCTTTCCTTTAAAATCCGCCCTATGTGTCCTATAAAGTGACGGAATTTTAGCGCATTAAAAGTATAAAAGAGTACAATGTCTTGTACTCCAATTAGAAGTCATAGATCACTGTTCCATACAACTCCCCCCTTTGTTCATACTCAAGGTATATACGTTACAAGAGTTTTGGTGCAAATCCTCTTACACCAAACCGGTTTAAAAATGTCATGACAAATCCATCCACACAAAACAAACAGTCAGCAAAACTTAGTACATAACTACTAAAGACTATGAAACAAAACAACATAAATTAAAACATACATACATCTTAGCTTTGACAATACTTCACCTGTGCATAGACTAAACAAATTAATTATTATATTTAGACTTTGGATTCCGCATCGAACGGGTTTTCTTTCCTTTAAAATCCGCCCTATGTGTCCTATAAAGTGACGGAATTCTAGCGCATTAAAAGTATAAAAGAGTACAATGTCTTGTACTCCAATTAGAAGTCATAGATCACTGTTCCATACAACTCCCCCCTTTGTTCATACTCAAGGTATATACGTTACAAGAGTTTTGGTGCAAATCCTCTTACACCAAACCGGTTTAAAAATGTCATGACAAATCCATCCACACAAAACCAACAGTCAGCATAACTTAGTACATAACTACTAAAGACTATGAAACAAAACAACATAAATTAAAACATACATACATCTTAGCTTTGACAATACTTCACCTGTGCATAGACTAAACAAATTAATTATTATATTTAGACTTTGAATTCCGCATCGAACGGGTTTTCTTTCCTTTAAAATCAGCCCTATGTGTCACATAAAGTGACGGAATTCTAGCACATTAAAAGTATAAAAGAGTACAATGTCTTGTACTCCAATTAGAAGTCATATATCACTGTTCCATACAACTCCCCCCTTTGTTCATACTCAAGGTATATACGTTACAAGAGTTTTGGCGCAAATCCTCATACACCAAACCGGTTTAAAAATGTCATGACAAATCCATCCACACAAAACAAACAGTCAGCAAAACTTAGTACATAACTACTAAAGACTATGAAACAAAACAACATAAATTAAAACATACATACATCTTATGCTTGACAATACTTCACCTGTGCATAGACTAAACAAATTAATTATTATATTTAGACTTTGGATTCCGCATCGAACGGGTTTTCTTTCCTTTAAAATCCGCCCTATGTGTCCCATAAAGTGACGGAATTCTAGCGCATTAAAAGTATAAAAGAGTACAATGTCTTGTACTCCAATTAGAAGTCATAGATCACTGTTCCATACGACTCCCCCCTTTGTTCATACTCAAGGTATATACGTTACAAGAGTTTTGGCGCAAATCCTCTTACACCAAACCGGTTTAAAAATGTCATGACAAATCCATCCACACAAAACAAACAGTCAGCAAAACTTAGTACATAACTACTAAAGACTATGAAACAAAACAACATAAATTAAAACATACATACATCTTAGCTTTGACAATACTTCACCTGTGCATAGACTAAACAAATTAATTATTATATTTAGACTTTGGATTCCGCATCGAACGGGTTTTCTTTCCTTTAAAATCCGCCCTATGTGTCCTATAAAGTGACGGAATTCTAGCGCATTAAAAGTATAAAAGAGTACAATGTCTTGTACTCCAATTAGAAGTCATAGATCACTGTTCCATACAACTCCCCCCTTTGTTCATACTCAAGGTATATACGTTACAAGAGTTTTGGCGCAAATCCTCTTATACCAAACCGGATTGGTCTACGCAAAATTGTTTTCCAAAAAAAAAAAACACACGGATGCTTGGATTGGTATGCATGGCAAATGTCCTTAGGTATGGCAAGTATGGTATATAATATTGTGCTGCTTTTATTTGATTTCAAATAAAATCAGTGAGAATATTTTCTCGGGATTATTTCTATAATTCCAAGGAAAATATTCTCTTGCGATATTGCATAACATACTAGCCATAGGCTTATTTAAGGAGATTGGCCAGCAGACAACCAAGACAACTTTTACACGAATAAAACTGAAGATTACGATTTGCAAAAGTGCTCTCTAAGTCTCAATCTCGCATAAACCTCATAACCACAATAAGGTTTTAATTTTCTCTCTTTTTAAGCATTTAGGCTAATTGTTATTGAGACACAAAGGATTGTAACTCGAGCATTCTGAGAGTTCAGTTTGCCGAGGAAGTTGATCTGGGATCATCTTCATTGGAACCTTCATAGTTGAGGGTTGAGTCGAATTTCCATAGGTGGAAGTTGGGGAAACATATTGTGCATAGGTGCGATTCAGTATAATTCTTTTGTTATTCTGAGTTGATTAATAAAAGAGTGAGTGAGTGGAGGACGCAGCCTTATTAGAAGTCGAACCTCGTTAAATCTTGGCGTTTTTTATTTAATTGCTTTATTATTTCCGATGCTTGAGAACTGGTTCTACACTGTTCTTATAATTAATCAAAAAATTTACAACATCTTTACAACACTCAATTCACCCCCCTCTTGAGTGTCACTTGAACTTTGAATTGGTATGAGAGCCTAACTTCTTGAAAGGGTAACACCAAGAGAAGGAAGAAAAGATGAATACTCAAGAGATGATGAATAGAAATTCTGGAACAAGGCTGCCCAAGTTTTATGGAACAAACTATCCCTGGTGGAAGAACTACATGCAAAACTTTGTCATTGACACTAACTATGAGTGATGGATGATAATCAAAAATGGACAAATGGTCCTAAGAAGGTGGCTACCAACGCTGATGGAACAGAGAAGGAGAGTGGATACACTAGCACAGATCTTAAGACACTAGAGAAGAACACAAAGGCTATGTCACTTCTTCAACAAGGTATTGCTGATTATGAGGTAAGCCGTAATTTAGCATGTTCTACTGCAAATGGGAAACTCTAGAGTTAGCCTATGAAGGCACTACTGAAGTCAGGAGATCTAAGGTAGATATGCTTATGTCAAAATATGAAGCTTTTGATATGAATCGAGATGAAAAATAAAAGATATGTATACTCGTTTTATGTCAATTATTAATGAACTAAAATCTCTTGGCAAAAGTTTCACTAGTGAAGATTTGGTTACGAAAGTTTTGAGAAGTTTGACAGGTAAATGGCTGCCTAAGGTAACTACAATCCAAGAAGCCAAGGATCTAACCACTCTAACTGTAGAACAACTCATTGGGTCGTTAATGACTCATGAGATGTTGGAGAGCACGAAGGAGGAAGGAACAACCAAAAGTCGAGGGATAGCCTTGAAGGGAGAAGAAAATGAAGAAGATCTGGATGAAATAGGTCTCATGGCAAGAAGGTTCGAGAGAAGTCTCAGATCTCAATATAAGGAAAATCCTGGAAGAACAAAGGTAACATGAAGAAGACGAGTACCAGCACTAGTTGCTTCAAATGTGGTGAAATTGGACATATGATCAAGGATTGTCCAGCATGGAAAACTGATAAGGGAGGACAAATGGAGAAAAAGATGACAAAAAGAGCCATGCTTCCTACCTGGGGAGATTCTGACTTAGGTGGTGACAGTGAGGAGGAAGAAGCCCTAGTTTGTGTGACTTCACTGTTGGGAGAAGTAGACCAGAGGCAGACCAATTCAGGAAGGAAGGGACACAGGTGTCTCATGGCTGGAAGCAGTTCTTCTGATGAAGAACAAGTAACTATTTTTGATAAGCAACCCAAATGAGATATTGTGATAGAGATGAGTTACTAAATTTTATGGATGGTGCTATAAAACAAAATGTTAAAGGAAATGTTGCTTATAAGGCTAAGAAAAAGAAACTAAGAGAAGTAACTCGAAATCTAGATTTTAGTGAATGTCGTTCGGCTGAGCTTGAACTTATTAGTACAAAACTGAAAGAAAAAATTTCAGAGCTTGAAATAAGTCTAGATCAGAAGAATGAAGTAGATTTTTATCAAAATAATGAAAGAAGTTTTAGCAAGCGTAAGGAGGCAGAAGCTGAAGATATAAATTTTGAAGTACTTAAATAGAAATCACTTTCTCTAGAACATTCTGACATAATTCTAGCATATAATTATATGGTTGATGATGTGGAAGAATTGTTCAAAGAGCATGTGAATCTAAAAACTTCTCTTGCTAGCATAAGTAGTTCTAACATTAATGTTAATAACTTATGCTTGGAATATGAAGGTAAGATTTGTGATTTACAAGCTGAAATATATGAGTAAAGAAAAAATATCAACCCTAAAGTTGTTTCAGACAATCAAGGTGTTGATATTGAACTCTTACACTTAGAATATGAAACTAGAATATGTGATCTTCAAGTGAAGTATGTCAACTAAGGAAAGGCAAGAATACTCTGACCACTTCTGAACCAGATCCTGAAATGATTTCAAAACTTAAGGATGAGCTTCATAGGGCAAAGTTGGATCTTGTCATTGCTGCTGAATATAATGAAGCTCATCTTAAGAAACTTGAAATCAAGGAACAAGATTTGAGTGACTGCCTAAGACAGATGAACAGGTTGTTCAATGCTGAAAGTACTCTAAACATCCTGACCTCACAACCCGGTAACTCTATGAGGTTTGGATTAGGGTATTCTGGAAGTAGTTCCCAACAGCCCCAAAAATTGGGGAGAGATGAGACTTGGATTTCTGAATTCAAGAGAGGTAAGTATGTTTTTGCAAAAGGCATGCATGTATGCACCTATTGTGGTAAGAATGGACATGTTATTGAAACTTGCTGGACCAAGCAAAAACATAATAGGAAAAATCAGTCTCATGTTCAATGAACTCATAATCATCAGAGTCATAAACATAATTTGTCTAAAAATGGAAAACATGATAAAACAAGAAAGACAAATATAAAACAAATCTGTGTTAGAAAGGACAATATCAAACCAGTTCCCATTAACAAGCAACCCAAGAAAACCTGGGTTGCTAAAACTAAACCTTGATTTGTTTGTGCAGGTTAGAGTGAAAGGAAAGCCATTCTGGTATTTGGACACTGGTTGCTCAAGACACAAGTCTGGAGATAAAAGTCAATTTCTTTCACTCGTAGCCTATGAAGGAGGAAGTGTCACCTTTGGAGATAATAGTAAAGGTTTGATCAAAGGTATAGGTAAGGTTGGTTAGTCGCTTTCACAAGCAATTGATAATGTATATTTTGTTGAAGGTTTGAAACATAACCTCTTGAGCATATCTCAATTATGTGACAAAGGAAACCATGTTGAATTTGAAGCAAATTTTTGTCACATAGTCAACACTGAAACAAGGGAATTGGTCTGTAAGGGGTTCTGACACAATAATGTTTACATAACATTTCTGAGTCAGATTCCTAAGACCAGTTCCATTTGTCTCAATGTTATGGAGGATGATCATTGGTTGTGGCACAAGAGACTTGGACATGTAAGTTTTTCCTTACTGAATAAACTATAATCTTAGGACATAGTTACAGGTTTACCTAACATTAAGTTTGTTGCAGAACATATTTGTCATGAATGTGCAAAATATAAGCATGTCAAGTCCTCTTTTTCAGCCAAAGAAGTTTGTAAGCACTACTAGACCATTCGAAATTGTGCACATGGATTTGTGTGGACCCATGCGTGTACTAGGTTGAAATGGTCATAGCTATGTGTTTGTGTTAGTAGATGATTACTCTCGTTATACTTGGACAATATTTCTAAGTTTAAAAATGAAACCTTTGAAGAATTTGAAATCTTGATAAAACAAGTCCAAAACAAGATTAATCACCAACTGGTCTCTATCCGGTTTGATCATGGTTCTGAATTTGACAATGTCAGCTTCATTAACTACTGTAATGATCATGGTGTATCTCACAATTTCTCAGCCCCCAGAACTCCACAACAAAATGGAGTGGTTGAAAGGAAAAACCGCACTAGAAGAAATGGCAAGAACAGTGCTTCTAGAGAGTGGTCGACCTCGAAACTTCTGGACTGAAGATGTGAGTACTGCTTGCTTTATTTTAAATAGGGTAATGCTGAGACCTTTACTAAAGAAAACACCTTATGAGCTTCTTAGGGAAAGAAAACCAAACATTGCACATTTACGCGTTTTTGGGTGCAAATGCTTTGTACACAATAATGGTAAATCAAGTTTGGACACGTGTGATCCTAGAAGTGATGAAGCTGTTTTCGTTGAATACTCTTTACACAGCAAGGCATACAAAGTCTTCAACAAAAGAACCTTTTGTGTTGAAGAGAGTATCCATGTTTTGTTTGATGAAACAAATATGTTTAGCAAGCATATGCATGTTGATGATGATGAATTCGAAATTGGTATGCTAAACTTTATAGGAGCTAAAGAAGTAGAAGGTGCTGAACCAAATTCACCACACAACTCTCCTAGAGAGGAAGAGTCTGGTCAAGCACAAACTCAAGAAGCTCATGAAGTAAGAGGAGGAAATAGTGACTCAGAAGTTCAACCACATGAATACAATGCAGCTAAGACCACTATGGAACCAGGTTCACCTGTTCAAAATAATAATGAAACAAGGGGAACCAGTACTGGAACCAGTTCAACATTAGAAGGCACTAATGCAAATCTTGATATAAATAAATCCTTCAACTACAAGTCTGCTCATTCCTTTGATCTTATCATTAGTGATATTAACAAAGGGGTGCAAACATGGAATTCTACTCTACAAAACTTTTGTTCTTTCTATTCTTTTCTTTCAAATGTTGAACCAACTGATTATAAGACTGCTTTAATGGATCCAGATTGGGTTTTGTCCATGCAAGATGAACTCAATCAGTTTGAGAGAAATCAAGTATGGCATCTTGAAACCAGGAAGGAAAACATGTCTGTTATTGGAACTAAATGGGTGTTTAGAAACAAACTGGATGATGCAGGCATTATAGTCAAGAACAATGCCAGACTAGTGGTCCAAGGATTCAATCAACAGGAAGGAATTGATTATGATGAAACCTTTGCTCCTGCTGTCAAGCTTGAGGCAATCAAGATTTTAATTGCTTTTGCAGCTCATATGAACTTCAAACTCTTTCAAATGGATGTTAAGACTGCCTTTCTTAATGGTTATTTGAAAGAAGATGTATATGTAGAACATCTCCCTGGATTTGAGGATAGTGACTTGCCAAACCATGTTTTTAAACTTGACAAAGCTCTTTATGGTCTCAAACAAGCTACCAGATCTTGGTATGAGAGGTTGTCTAGTTTTCTTTTAGAAAATGGATATAAGAGAGGTTCAGTTGACAAGACACTATTCTTGTAGGAAAAGGGAATTGATCTGCTAGTGGTCCAGATATATGTAGATGATATGTTGTTTGAAGCTACTAATCTTGATTTATGTAATGAGTTTGTAGATTTGATGAAGTGAATTTGAAATGAGTATGATGGGAGAACTTGGATTCTTTCTAGGACTTCAAATCAAGCAAACCAAGGATGGAATTATGATTCATCAGCAGAAGTACCTCAAGGAGTTGCTAAAAAGATATGGCTTGCAACACAGCAAATCCTATGAAACACCCATTCCAACTTCTACAAAATTGAGCCTTGATGAGAAGGAAAAGGGTGTTGAGGGTAAGTTGTATAGAGGTATGATTGGCTCATTGCTCTACTTAACAGCCAGTAGGCTAGATATAGTGTTTTCAGTAGGGTTGTGTGCAAGATTTTAGAGCAACCCTAAAGAATCTCACCTAAAGACTGTTAAGAGAATTTTAAGGTATCTTAATGGTACTGATGATTTGTGTCTGTGGTATCCAAAAGGTAGCAGTATGAATCTTATAGGATACACAGATGCTGACTTTGCTAGTTTTATTGTGGACAGGAAGAGTACTGCTAGAATGGCTCACTTCTTAGGCTCATGTCTTATCTCATGGGGATCAAAGAAACAAAATTCTGTGGCCTTATCCACAGCAGAGTCTAAGTATATTGCAGTAGCTTTATGCTGTGCTCAACTCTTGTGGATGGAGTCACAACTAAAGGATTTTGGGATCTGTTTCAGAAGTGTTCCCATCTTATGTGATAACACAAGTGCAATCAATATTTCGAAAAATCCTGTCCAACATTCTAAAACCAAGCATATTGAGATTAGGCATCATTTTCTAAGGGACAATGTTGAAAAACGTAATGTAGTATTGGAGTTTTGCAGGTCAGAAGATCAACTAGCTGACATCTTTACAAAAGATTTGAGCAGAGAACTGTTCATCAAGCTTCGTACCTTGTTGGGTATGATTAAAATTAGTCAATGAGCTCTTAAGTCTTGACTTGTCCCTTTGGCTAGTCAAATGATGTCAATATGTACATATTTTTTGTTTTGTTTTTCTTTATGCTTTTTAGGTCTCACAAAGTTCTTATGCGATGCTGAGCTGATTAATTTGTACTCAAGTGCCTTAGCATAATCTTGTAAAAGGTAAGTTGGGACTGACCAGTTGCAAACCATTAGAGAACCAGATCCATGAGGCAGTTATTTTTAGTCAGCCAGTTTATTTTCAAAAAATTCAAATTTTTGGAAATAAATATATTGACGGTTGTATTTATGGCAACTGTCTTTTTGGTTGAACAAACAAATATCTTTCAAATATTCTGAAGATAACCATTTTGATTCAAATCTCCTACAAATATATGCTTCTGATCATACTTTCCTTCTTTATTTCATTTTCTTATTTTCTTTGTCTTCTATATATTCTTTCGACTAATCTTTCTCTCACACAAAAACCTAATTCATCTAAATTCTTCTTCTTACTTTCTCACATTGTTCAAAGTGTTTCTTTTTGTGCTCAAAACAGAGGAAATATTCAGTCTCATCATGTCGAAAAGAAGAAGCACACGATTGGTTGAGAAAGAAGTTAGTGAATCTCCTGAAATTGAAACGAAGAAAACAAAGAAGATGGTTGCCAAGGTCATTGAGTCTGTGATAGAAGATGTGATGGAAGAGGAAGATGTGAACGAAGAGGAAGAAGTGATATTGATTAGAAAGAACACCAAGACTGAAACTTCAAAAGCCCTTACTATAAGACCCCCCACACCAAAATCCACCACAAAAAACAACCACAAAGGTGGTTACACCAAAATTAACCGCTAAAACCACCAAATCTTACACACCTACATCCACAACATCAGCCACTGCCAAAAAGCCACCCACACCAAAATCCAAAGAATCAACTCCTGTACCAATAGAGACATCAAAATCAAAGGAACCAGAGATTGTTGAAGAATCTGAACATGATAAGGAATCTGAATCCGAATCCAAGTTGGATGAAGAAGATGTCGAGGAGGAAGAAGTTGAATCAGAAGAAAGGGAAATTGAACAAATGGAGGATGTTGTTACTGAAGAAGTGAAGGAAAAGAAAGTCAGCATTAAGAAACCGTCATTATAAACAGTTAAGAAAGTGGAGAAGAAGGCTACCAAACCAACAACCACAAAATCTAAATCACCCACACCTAAAACCACTCCCAAAAACAGTTGAAAAATCAAAGAGCAAGGAAGTTACCGAGGAAGAAGAGGAAGTTGAGTTAACCACTGAGAAAGAGAACACAAAGAAAATAGCAAGCAAGGGTACTCGTGTGAAAACGATTGCTAGAAAGGGTGCAGAAGCGTCCAAGGGGAAGGCTATCATGAAGGAAGCACAACCAGACCAAACCACAACAAGGCAAAAGAGAAAGCAATCTGATGTTGCGATCTCTTCAAGCATGAAATTTAAGAAAAGTAAGTCTACCACTCCTAAACCTCTATATAATCTGAAAGATAGACAAATTCTGGTAGGATTTTCTGTTGCAAAAAGTTGGGCTGCACAAAGATTCTTGATTGAGGTTAAGGAGGCCTTATATTTTCAGAAATGGTGTGTGTTTTTTGTAAAAGATTTAGATATGTTCATGCCCCTAGTTGAAGAATTTTACTCACACCTGTATACTAAAGATGATAGATCCTATTTCTACTTTGTTAAAGATACTCTCATAAAATTGTCTGGAAAGAAATTGGCTGAGATTCTCAAAGTTCCTACAAAGGGACTTGATGTTTATTCCTAAGAAAATTGGCCTTCTGTCAAGGGAGTCACAACAGAACAGATCCAGACTAGACTCTTTAATGGTCCACCTGACAACAAGCAGGGGTACACCATTGGCCAAATAAAGGAACCAATCATGAGGATATTTCACACTATAGCCTCAAAGATTTTGCGTCCTAGAGCACAAGGACGTATGAGTGTACGATTGATGGATAGTGTTCTCATTTACTGCCTCATTGAACACATTCCTGTCAACCTCCCTGCTATGATGTTAGGACATATGATCTACTATGTGGAGAAAGCTAATCATGCTCTGCCATATGGAGGATGGCTGACCTTAGTGTTTGGGCACTGGAAGATACCAATGGTGGGAGATTATGGCACCATGTCACATCTCACAAATCAGATTATAGGTCAGAACAACATGACATATGTAGGAGGTGTTCTAAAAATGAAGGATGAGGGGAAAAGTGATGTTGGTCTTGCTGGGACCAGTACAGAAATAGTTCAGGCAACCTATGCCTTGGTTAAGCAGTTGAGTGATCAGAATCAACTAATGCAAAATATGGTAAATGGGGTCACTACACTATGTGCTACACTTCAGGAATCCTACAGACGAATTGAGGTTCATCTTAACAAAGCAGGAATACTTGGTGGAGAGGATTCTGAAGACAAGGACGATACATCAGAAGCTGCAGGTGATGCTGATGATGAGGATGCTGAACTTGAATCTGAGAAGGATGAGGAAGAGGATGATGAAGAGCATGTTGCCAGTGCTCTAGAAGAAGAAGATGATGATGAGACTGAACAAGACTCTGGAGCTGATTGATATCTTTGCTTTCCTCTTATTTTATCCTATTGCTGCTAACCCCCTCCTTTATTGAATTCTTATTCTGGTTTCCCCCTTTCCTTTTAAAAACATTATGTGATTTAGTTTGCTACTGGTTTGTAATAACTTTCAAGATAAGTAGGTTTGGCACTTTCGCAGGAACAATTGGTAGAATCAGCATCCCTAGAATGCTGTTTGAAATACCTCTTTAGCTAAGACTTTATATGATTAGTAGTTTGAATACTAATTGTGTTTAGTTATTGTTTTCACTGCTTTTATGCTTTGACTATTTTGATGATGCCAAAAGGGGGAAGCAGGGTGAAGTTCTAATCTCTTCTACCTAATTCAGGGGGAAGCAGGTTAAATGAATATTACTAACCTGTGTGTGTTGCAGCAACTAGAAGCAAGTTTGATAACCTTGCTAGTGGTGAAAGACCTATAAGGTCTGGAAGGAAATGTATTCAAAGCATTTTACTTCTTATCATCCCAACGGCTTGTTTACAAGTCTGATGAACTTACTGATGTTCTTATTGCGAATACATGTTTAAGTCTAAGAGCTCTGTGTATAATTAGTATTTGCCCTGGGTACTTAGCAAACTCTTTCTTAAACTGTTGTTAGTTAGTTGTGAACCGGTTTACCTGTAAATGATGCTTAATCTGTAGGAACAGTATGAGACCGGTTCATTGAATTCTAAAGAATTTAAAATCTCTGAAAAATTCCAAATGTTAAATGATACTATTTGCAGGGGGGAACTTCATAGTTTGTCATCATCGAAAAGGGGGAATTTGTTGAGTTCATAGCTTTTGTTTTGAATGATGACAAACCACATTGAACTATTATATTGTATCCAAGTTTCTGTTTGCATGTGCAGGTACTAAAGATACAAGTTCAATGATGACAAGATAAAGCTCGAGAAGCCAAGTCTTGAAGTTTGCAAGAAGATCAAGCTCATAGAGTCTAACTCTTAGGTCTTAGATGCAATGTAAGTGGTATGAAGGTTTACTTATGCAATATAAAGATTGAGATTACAGAGATGCACTAATTATGAATGAAAAGGAACTTAAGTTACTTGGCATACATAATTATAAGGAAACTTGGCTGACTGGAACAGTTTTGGAACAATACTGAACCAGTCCCCTAGAGTTTATTTCACACATCCGTATTTTAGGAAAGTTTCTTTCCCCGCAAAATTGTTTTTTAAAAATAACACGAATGCTTGGATTGGTATGCAAGGCAAATATCCTTAAGTATGGCAAGTATGTTATATAATATTGTGCTGATTTTATTTGATTTCAAATAAAATCAGTGAGAATATTTTCGCGGGATTATTTCTATAATTCCAAGGGAAATATTCTCTTGTAATATTACATAACATACTATCCAAAGGCTTATTTAAGGAGATTGGCCAGCAGACAACCAAGACAACTTTTGCACGAACAAAACTAAAGATTACGATTTGCAAAAGTGCTCTCTAAGTCTCAATCTCGCATAAACCTCATAACCACATTAAGTTTTAATTTTCTCTCTTTTTAAGCATTTAGGCTAATTGTTATTGAGAGACAAAGGATTGTAACTTGAGTATTCTGAGAGTTCAATTTGCTGGGGAAGTTGATCTAGGATCATCTTCATTGGAACCTTCATAGTTGAGGGTTGAGTCGAACTTCCATAGGTGGAAGTTGGGGAATCATATTGTGCATAGGTGCGATTGAGTGTAATTCTTTTGTTATTCTGAGTTGATTAATAAAAGAGTGAGTGAGTAGAGGACGTAGACTTATTAGAAGTCAAATCTCGTTAAATCTTGGTGTTGATTATTTTATTGCTTTAGTATTTCCGCTGCTTGAGAACTGGTTCTACACTGTTCTTATAATTAATCGAAAAATTTACAATTACTTTACAACACTGAATTCACCCCCCTTTTGAGTGTCCCTTGCACTTTCAA
The DNA here is from genome assembly GCA_016808085.1 of Suaeda aralocaspica. NCBI lineage: Eukaryota > Viridiplantae > Streptophyta > Magnoliopsida > Caryophyllales > Amaranthaceae > Suaeda > Suaeda aralocaspica. The sequence goes on from PYUH01002189.1 coordinate 191,382, forward strand.
AAGTAAACTTAAATGCAATAGATGTGTTACTTTCAAGAGCATGGAGAAATGTAGATACCTCATGTAGAACATTTGTATTACTCTATTTTGTGTTTTATCTCATTTTTGTAGAATTTCCCGGTTAATTCGGAAATCGAGACATTACATGAAATGGGAGGAGTAGTATGCTTTGTGAATATTTGGGTCGGTTCGATCGAAGTTTAAAGCCTTTGTCAAGATCCTTTTGGCCTTTGCTCAAGGTTCTAAAGATATCGCAAGTTTTACTAACGATATCGCTAGCTTGGTCTAGCGACGTGGGAAGACTATGAGAGGTGCTTGGTAATTCATTTTTACAAATAAAGCCACTGCCTCAAACAAGGAAAGAAAGGAAAACAAGGGGTAGCACCCGCTAGGCTACAGGAGCGCCCGCTACCCTAGCCTAGCACCCACTACTTTCTTGTAGCGACCACTGCCCCCTACTCTAGCGAACATCAGTTTTCTCTTCTTCAACTTACCCACTCGCTTTGGGTTTAAACTTTACTATTTATACCTGGTTTTTTCAGCTGTAGAAGATAGTTAGAAATAGCTAGAAGTTAGTATAAGACAATTAGAAACTCTCATTTTGCTCTCTAGATTAATTGTATTTGTTTAGTGTTTAGTTCTTGATAATTTCAATAGTTGTAATTCAACCTTTCCTTAATTAATTCAAATTTGGTTATTCAAAGTTCTTGGTTTCTTGGGTTAATATTCTTAGTTTGCTGTTCTTGGTTAATCATTATTGTATTGGGGTATTATTGGAGTAAAGGTTCAAGTTTCTTTAATTACAAATATTCAAGCTTCATGGTACAATTCTTAATTGATCTTCAATTCCCGTTTCAATTATAATTCTTGTAGCTATTTTCTTACTTTGAAGTTTTGTATTAGAAAGCTTTTATCAAGTTAAACTTGTCCTTGTCCTATTGCTTTCATTATTTCAAGTTCTTAAGCTTTCTTTATCGAGATTAACTTGTCCTTGTTCTTTTGCTTATATTAATTCAAGTTTATAAGTTTTCTTCTCAAGTTAATCTTGTCCTTTCACTATTGCTTTATGTCTTAAATACTCTCAAGATTAAACCTTGTCCTTGTCTTCATTTTCTCTGTTGCTTTTGTATTTTGATTAAATCACTTGCATAACTTATTTCTTTGTAAAATGTGTGGGTGAAATCCTCACCTCCTTCATACCATAAGTAGGTTCTTAGTAAAAACCGAGCTTGGGGGTAACTAGAGTCGTTAAATTGGGTTTTAAATCACATAATCTATGACTTGCTTCCACAGATGTCGTCTTAGGTTCCTCAACGAAGGATCGAGAGATGAAGTTGAGTGAAGAATCCCCATGTTTGATTAGTTTGAAAACCATGAGACTAGGTGTTCAAGTTAAGGGACGTTACTAGTCTTCGTGAAAAAGTGCTTAGGAGCCGTCTTATGCTCAAGCCATGAGAATAGTTCGTGTTCATAGTTCCGCTCATCATGCTCGCTCGAGAGAGTAGACATGACTCTTAGAACGACTTTCCCTTGACATTCCCCTCTACGTTCGGTTTAACCTAGGAATCCGTGCCTTCATGTAAGAACTGAGCGGTGTATCCCTTACCTTAGTCGTATTTTAATCTTAAAATCAAGTTAAAATAAATCAACATTAGTGACAATCTTTCTTCTAAAATAAAACCGACTTAAACTTACTCCTTAGACCGCCTTAGTGTAAAGACCTTTATCTCATGGGATTCGATCCTTACTTGCCCTTACTAGTAGCCTAGTGAGTAGGGGTGAAAGTAATTCGGATTAAAACCGAAGATCGAACAAAACCAAACCATATTGGAAATTTGGATCGGACTTTTTTGTAATTTGGTGTGGTTTGGATTGTAAATTTTTTATATTTCGGTTTTCGGTTTGGACTCGGACTGGACCTCTCGGTGGGCCGTACACCGAACTTTAGACTGAATAGTAGTAAACCTTTGAGTCTTTAATGGCCTTAAGGCTTAAGCCTACTACTTGTTAAGTAGTAATGCCCAAAACACCAAAAGCTAGCAAAATCCTAAAATTCTCTATCATCCTTTTTCAAAGTGTGTGTAGTATTTGATTTAGTGAGTTATTGGATATTGCTACAGATTATTGCTACAAATATATTAAGTAGGAATTGTTTTACAAAAGAAATATCTTTAAAATTCGGATTGGATTGGATCCAAAATCGTAAGACCGAATTTAGGTGGATTGGATTGGATTGGACTGAAATTCAATATGGATTGGATTGGTCTCAAATTTCAAAGACCGATTTGGATTTGGATTGGGCAATAATCCAAACCATAGACAGAACTTTCACCCCTACTAGTGAGTCTTGTATGGTTTATCTTTTATAGCCACTTCGACGGGCTATCAATAAAGGAATTAAATGCTATTCTATTTCAAATGTGGAGCTACCCAAAGGTATTGGATTAATTATTCAGGAAGATGTTATGCATCCATCAAGGGGAGGAAATACGCGTTGCACTCTTTTTTTTTAACTATGGGTTTTGTCCCACATTGAGTTTTCCTGGAGAGTTTTTTAATGAGGCAACATCCTAAGGCGTATCTCGAAAGTGTTGTACTCTTTTACCTCTAGCTACTAAGTTTTTGTCCCTTAGGGTTTTTCCTTGTAAGATTTTAACGAGTATTCGATAATGGTCATCCAAGGGGAGTGTTATATAATATATATATTTAGTGGATGTCCATTATACCCTTATGTATGATCTAGAATATTTCGGAGACTATGGTTCACTTTACAAGGAACCCTTCCCTACATTGTATATATATCCCATTGTAATTGAATGATAGACAGATCTATTCTCTCCCACAAATACTCTCTACTAGAACACTATTTTCTATAATACGTTATCAGCACGATTTTTCTACCAAATCTATTAGATCCACAAGATTAATCAATAAGCGAATATTAAATTGCATAATTAATCGATCAAAGGTATGCATAATAATCTATTCCTGCATGCTATTTGTTTTGCATGATAATTGCGAAAAAATTACACGCGCAATACTTTACAGTGAACATGCAATTGATGAAAAAAATTAGTTTGCACATGCATATGCTCAATATTCTGCATAATAATTATGCTTCTGAGGACCGCATGGCATGAGTACCAATTATCCTTAACTTTGTATTGAATTATGACCTGTATAACTTGGGTATTTCTTTTTACATTATGCCACTATAGCAGACACCATGCTATATTATGCCATTTTATATTCGTTTTACCAAGTACAGTTTCCTGGATAATTGAATAGCACATAATATTCAAACAACAATGAATATGTCTTATTGTTTATCTAATTTGCACTAACCCTTATAGTATTTCTTATGCCTATTTTTTATCTTGATTTTGGGTGGTCTTATATTTAGAGTTCATAGTATCAATTTTATTTCCTTGTTATTTTTGTGTGATATCTTATTGCTTTCAATTATTATTGAATTGTTTAACTATTGACTTTTATGACTAATTTGTCCCAAATTATTTGGTAATTATCAATTTCTTTGATTTTATTACTTTGATAATTATGAGATTCTATACCTGCATGCTTAATTTATCAATTGTGGTTTCATTGATTGTTAATATGCATCATGTTAAACTCTATAAAGTACAATTATGTAATGAATGAGGAGTACATGAGTTCATTACTTTCACAGGAAAAAACAATGTTTGGTTAGGACTAACTTATCTCATTAAACGATTATACAAACCACATAATTTATATCTTTGGCGGATCATGCAATTATTATATTTGTTAAATAACATGTACACAATACTTCATACTTGTTTTGGAATGGAAAATTGCACTTAAGGAGTTTTACATAATTTGATTAAATTAAGTAAATATATCACATGCACACCTTTTTATTGGCATATGGTTTAATTGTGAACTATTAATGATGATATGCAATTGATTTTTTATAAAGCTCTAAGCACGACTGTTTATCCACACATATATTAAGTTATACTGAGAGTGAGGAGTAGCTTAGGTGGTTAAAACTTTTCTCCCGATTTCAGAAGGTCTTAGGATCGATTCTCACCCCACCCTTGTGTCCCCTTAGCACCATATACATATATATATATATATATGTAAAGTTATATTTATAAAGTTATACTCCAATGTTGTTTAGCTAATGAATCCGTGTATTAAAATTTAAGTTATATCTACATGTGTTGAATAGCATATTTTATACTATCTTCGTAATCTTTTACTTGCAACAAAGGAATACTTTAAATCTCACAAATAATACCCCTTTATTGCAAGTAAAAGATTACGAAAGGTAGTGTTTAGATTTTTGAGTGTTTTGACATTGCAATTAAAATTGGTTCTAATACTTATGAGTATTTATATATTTTGGAAAGTTAAAATTTGTGGATATCAATATCTGTGTGATGTCATAATTTGATTGACTACATGAATTATTATTGACCTCAAATTATTCTAATGTTTGTTTGAAGAATTATTTGAGAACAATCCTTGATTTTGTTAATTATATTTGAAATGAGTAAATTGATGAACGAATCTATCATAATATACACTATTGTTTAATTGTAGTTTTTAGGCAATGTGCATAAAGTTAAATTTTTAATTAGTATCTAAATAATGAGTGAAGGTAGGATATAATCAATTCAGCTCTTTTGAATATTTTGGCGTAGTGAAAAAGGGTTCTTATGTATTCTATCAAATAGTGGTCCATATTATGATGAGTGTCTTTTGAAAAACTAAAGTTAATGGACTAATTTCAACGAGAATGATTTAAATTTATTGAAACTGATTGTTATATTGCTTGTATAACTAGTGAAATTACTTGTATGTGCGTGAAATATATTATGATTTTTATTGATTACGTGAATGATTATCATTCACCTCAAAGTATGCTAGTGTTTAAGTAAATATGCATTTGAAAGCAATCCCTTATTTTGCTATTAATTAGATATATAAGGAATTGACTAATGAATTATAACTAGAATAAGTATTGTACTACTAATACATACATCAATTGCATATAGCATTCCTTTTTCTATTTGGGCGGTAAGTCCTAGAAATTACTGATAGACATGCATTATAATTGACTTTATCATGGTATCATGAAGTGATATTTATATATTCTCACAATATATTGATTGGTGTACATATCAATTATATATGGTATTATGTATATCCTATATGAAGATCGATGTTTGGAACGATTAGTAAATTGAACATAAAATTCTTATACTTATGAATCTAAAATTCCTTAAATTCGGAAAGAGTCATATTACTTCGAGAATACTACGAATACATGTATCTGGCAAACAATTGTCTAATAGTTTCTAAAGTATGATCTCTACTAATAAATAAAAGTATATTGAAAAGAATAAAATAAATTTGTTTGAGTTTAAATTTTGTGACTAAAAAGAATATGGTAATGATTTTTGAATAGTTGAGATACTCCATTTTCTTTCGCTTTAGGATATTATAGGGTTCAATCACATTCATGATGAGAATCGAATAACTGAATAGATATACTCGTTCCCAGAAGTAGATGACATCGAGATTGTATGACGAAAGACAACAAGAATGTTTGATGATAATAATTTCTTTGTTAAAATTAATGTAATTTTCCATCAAAAGCATTGCAAACATGAATACATAATATTAAATTTTGGCAACAAATAATATTATGGGATTAATTAATAAAGAACACTACAAGAAATTGGCAAATTAGCGACGGATTTTTGCGACGGAATTTGTCCGTCGCAAAATCGATGTTATCTTATAGTGGAATGACATTTTGTGAGAAACTCATTTGAATTATATATTCATTATATAAGTCCATATATTGAGAAATTTCAATATAAAGATTTATATCTTTCGGCAAGAGGAAAAGATGGGTGTTTCATAAGAATAATATACTTTACATGATAAATGGCATTGCCAAATGAATCTATAGCTTTTGAAGTATATGAGACTTAAAAGTTGTCGGGTTAATTTCATTCCCCCAATATGCACGCTAAGTTTAGGGGGAGTGTAATACCCCACATTTTCACGTATTTTAAGAAAGTATTTTTTGTATTTTATTCATATAATTTTAATATTTTTTTGAAAAATTATTTTCAATAACAATATTAAATGAAAAAAATAATAAATAAAAATAATAAATAAAAATAATAATAATAATAATAAAAAATAAATAATAAATAAGTTTTAGTTAAATTATTTGTGTTCATAAATAATATATTATGTTTGTGAAATATTTAAAAAAAAAAAAGCTCCTAAAAATAGAATTTTTAAAAGTTTTCTATTTTATTTTGAGGCAAGGGCCTAAAGGTAATTTCCACTTGTTAGGATAAGTATGGGCTTTTTCAAATCCTACTTTGGGGCATATAAATACTCTTTAAAACCCAAAATTTTAGATTTTCTTCATCGTTAGCTGTCATTAGAATTGCAAAATTTAGAGAGAGAAAAAAAGAGAAAGGTGATTTCCGGAAAAAAAAAAAAAAAAAAAACTATGTAGTTTGGTTTTCGGAAAAACAGAGAAAAAAGTGTTGTTCTTGGGATCCGTGCCTTGCCGGACCCCACTCGCGGCCAGCCGGAGCCACCTCGCGCCCAGCCGGACCACCGCTGGCAACCTTGCGCCACTCCTGTACTACCCCACATTTTCACGTATTTTAAGAAAGTATTTTTGTACTTTATTCGTATAATTTTAATATTGTTGTTGAAAAAAAATATGCTCAATAGGAATATTAAATAAAAAGAAATTAATAATAATAAAATAAATAATAAGTTTTGGTTGAAAGTAATTATTTGTGTTCATAAATAATGTTTTTATGTGTAAAAATATTTTAAAAGGCTTCTAAAAATAGAACTTTCAAAGGTTTACTAATTTATTTTGAGGCAAGGGCTTAAAGGTAATTTCCACTTGTTAGGATAAGTATGGGCTTTTTCAAATCCGACTTTGGGGCCTATAAATACCCCTTAAAACCCAAAATTTCAGATTTTCATGATCATATTAGTCATTAGAATTTCAAAAATTTAGAGAGAAGAGAGAAAATTTTTTTTGTGATTTCCGAAAAAAAAAGAAAAAAAAACTGCCATTTGTGCAGTTCGAAAAAAAGTATTTTTCGGTGTCTTAGGATCCGTGCTAGCCGGACCCCACCGCTGCCACCGCCCTCGCCGCCGCAGCACCACCACTGCCACCGCCCTCGCTGCCACAGCGCCACCACCGGCCTCCACTGCTCGTCGCCGGTTCCCTCCCCTCTTTGGTAATTTCCGAAATTTTTATAAAAAAAAATAAAGTTCTCCTTCTTTCTTTATGATTTAATCTTACAAATTCATGTTCATACATATGTTTAATCATGTTTTTATGAGTTTTAATCATGTTTTAATAAAGTATGATTTGTTTTGAGGCATGAATTAAAATTGTTGTTCATGAAATTCTAGACTAGGTTTTAAATTATGCAAGTTATGATTTTTATGAGTTTTTATGATTCATACTTCAATATTATGATCATGAATTATTGTCGTGTGAATTTATGATGATTCTATGAAGTATAGATTGATTTTTAAAGGCTTTAGAAATAAAATAAATTTCTGTCCAAAATTAATAATCATGAAATTCAATTGAATAAATATTTTGGTCATGTTTTGTTTTATGAAAAATTGTTCTAAAGTATAGATTGGTTTCATAATTATGTTTGTTGAAAATGTAGAAGAGTTTTCCCATTAAATGTTGATGTTTTTGTAAGTTTTTCATGACTTTAATGTTAATCAATATATCTGAAATTTTTATAAAAACACGTTAAAGTAAGTTTTAAGTGTTCATATTATGCTAGTATGATCACATATGAATTCTATGATGTTACATCTAATTTTTAGTATGTTTTATGAAGTTTAAAAGTGATTTTAAGCATGTTTAACATGTTGTCCAGATTTTATAAAGTAAATAATTAGGCTTTTAAAGTATGTAATTAGCATAAATTGATCATATAAATTAAGTAATACATTATATGTTGATTTATGTTGTTTTTGAAGCTTTATAATGAGTTTTAGTAATTTTATATTGCTGTCCACTTTTCTGAAGTGGCATAAAAATTATACTAAGGTCTTATAAAGCATAAATAAGTCCTGAAAACCAAGTAGTCATACAATACAAAAGTAAAGTGAAGTATGGAATTAAATAGAGACCATATAAGGAATGTTTCGGACAAGTTTCCAATATAGAAGTTAGTTTGTAGTTGTTGTAGAACTTCGTCAACAAGGTTTTGATTTATTTTCGGTTTTTCCCTATGTAGGAGACTTCGAACTAGTCCACTTTTAGAAGTTGTCGGGGAGCACCGTTACTTTACAAGGAATGTAAGTACTAAAGATAAACACAGGAGTTAGAATGCATGCTTGAACAATTCTTGATTACATGAAATCTTGTATGCTTGTTTTGAATCATGAATTTATGTGCACGACAAGCTTATTAGTAGCATGTTCTTAAAGTATGATGGCATTCCATGTTAAATAGAAAGTGAAATTTTTATAAGCTTGAATTGGAGTGTTACGATTAGTTTAATTTGGCCAATAGTTTATTGATCAAGGAAGGAAGTTATTTTTAAGTTGGTTAGTTACTTAATCAACAATAAAGGTAGTTGTGAATTTTTATTCACATGATTAAAAGAAGTTAAGGGCAATTATTTTAGACATGTTGTCACTCACAGTTTAATGTGTGGTCAAGAAGAAAGTAAGTAATCAGCCACTCACAGTTAATGTGCGGTAAAGGAAGTTCAGTTTAGTTAAATGACACACATAAGTTTAAAGTTGATTTTTATTTTGAGATTGTTTTGAAGTTTAGTTTTAAATTGTTTAGGTTTTAAGACTTTGATGGCGGTATCACGGTGGCAGTAATACTTTGATTTTTACATATTTAGAAGTTTTTATAAATATAATCCTTATTAATTTAATATGTTTTCCGGAAAAATAAGAAGTAAGAAGTTAGGAAATTTCAGGGTGTTACAAAGTGGTTACTAGAGCTTAGATTTTGGAATAAACTAAATTTTATTTTGGGGGTACCCTAATTTTATTTTTGGAAAGAGGAATTTCTTAAATTGGAAACTTTTTGAAAATGGAATTTTTCTAAAAATAGTAATTTCCGAAAATGGAAAGTTTTGAAAACAATAAATTATGTGTGCAGGTATGCAAGGAATTCAGGTATGTATTATGTCTTATTGCTTTAATACCATGTAGGATAGACTTTGTTTCTGTTCTTTTATGCATTAAAGTTCATGTTTAAGTTGTTGCTTATGTGAATAGTTGGGTGTAAGGAAAATTGTATGTTAGCCACAAGACCCCTCTTTTTGTAGAACTGTTAGCTTGTTTTGTTTTGTCTTGGGAAGGATGGACCATTAGTCTTAAGTTTTGTGCAGGATGTCACATAATATGCCTAGTAAAGATACTAAAATAGGAACATTGGAGAAGAAAGACTACGAAAGTCAGCCTCAATATGTCTGGAAAATACGGGTCTATTGTTAAATGGACCATGTAACAGCCTTGATTGTTAGGTGTTTGCCTGACCGTTCACCCTATTTAGAGATTAAGGCGAAGTTTAATGATTTCCATTTTGTTGGAGGCCTTCCAAATTATTCTAAGTATAAGGATGTTGTTAGTCAGTGGGGTTGTCATTGGAGATTCTTGGAGGGGTATATTGCTAGGAAATTGCAGGATTATCAAGAAATAAATGCAAGTGAGGAGACCATGCCCGCACCAAGCCTAGAAGGTAGCCAAGGAAGTGAAGACCTAATAGTGAAGGAGACTCCTATGGGTTCGAAGACTGATGAGTCAAGGGATAGTTCGTGTTATAAAATTGAGAACCTAGACCCAGTAATTCCAGTATATGTTGACTTGGTAACCGAATCTAAAGAAGAGGAAGAAGAATCAAATCCTGAGGAGGACATGAAAGGAGAAGAAGAAGGGACGGATGAAGAAATGGAGGTTGACAATAAGAATGACCCAGAGTTCATACTAAGGAAATATGTGATGTCAAGAGACAAGAAAGATAATGTTAATGTTTAGTGACTTTGTTTAGATCTAGTTAACAATTGATGTTTAATGTTTCTAATGTTTAGTTGAACAGTTTAAGTTATTGTTTACATTAGTTTGAATAAGTGGCAGTGAGCCTTAAGAAATGATGAGAAGAGTTGAATAATAAATTTATTTTATGATTTAAAGCCTCAAGTATAGAACCAAGGGAATTATTTTTATTTCTTATGTGCTCTATCCTAACTTTAATGGTTGTGTAAACAATCAAGAAAAAGTGAATCATTCGCTCTAAAAGAATGAAATTTCTTTTATGAGACGAAATGAGAAAGTGTATTATGATTTAAGTCTATGTTGTCCTAACTTGCAGTTAGATGTAATTTAATATAAAGGTCTTTTCCTCTATAGGAGAAATAGAATGGTTGGACGTAATAACAATTAGCTGAATGAAGTAGTGAGGCAATTAGCTGCTGTAGCTAAACAGTTAGCTGCTAGAGGAAATGGAAATGGTAGTGACCCTGCTGGGGAACTCTTCAAGAAAATTTCTCAAAGCAAGCCACCCACTTACCAAGGAGAGCACAATCCAACTGTTCTAGAGGGATGGTTGAGAGAGTTTAATAAGTTGTTTGGGGCAGTTGAGTGTCCAGAGGGGCTTAAAGTGAACCATGCTCCGTACTATCTGAGAGGAGAAGCTGATTTATGGTGGTCACAAAATGAGGCTATAATAAGGGCTTTACCAGGATTTAATTGGGATATGTTTCAGGAGCAGATTCGTAATAAGTTCTACCCTGTGTTTCTTCAGAAGCAGAAGGCTGAGGAGTTTCTAGAACTTAAGATGGGGAGTATGTCTGTTACTGAGTACAACTCTAAGTTCATAGAATTGTCTAGGTTTTCCCCTGAGGCTGTAGCAACTGAGAGGTTGAAGGCTAGTCGCTTTGAAAGAGGGTTACCCTTAGACTTACAGTCACAACTAGCTGGACAGATCTTTAGATGAGGGAGAAAATGAAGGTTGGTGGAGGAAACTTCAACCAACGAGGGAATCATGGTAGATGTAAGAGACCTCGTTTCAACAACAACTTCCAGGGTAATAAGGGAAACTTTGGGAAGCCTTATTATGGAAATGGGAATAGAACTCAGATGGCTAGTTAAGGAGGGCGTGTGTACTTTTGCAAGAAGTGTCCCAACAATCACCCAAGAAAGGACTATGCAGAGAACCTAGTGAGTTGTCGGTTGTGTAGCAAACTTGGACGCCGTGAGTATGAGTGCTTCTCTAAGAACAAAGGAAACAAGGGACAAAATTCTCAAACTTGGGGGAATTCAGCTGCGGGACAACAAAAGGGTTTTCAAGGAGTTATGGGAGGAAAGTTGACATCCCAAGCCGAAAGTAGGAATGGGAGTGGGAATGGAGGAGGACAGACTAAGACCTCAAACACGGAAAAGCTGAATGTGATGGCTCGAAGTGAAGCGGATGCTAATAAGGATGTGATCACTGGTACTTTTTCTATTCACTCTCTTCATGTTAAAGTTTTGTTTGATTCTGGTGCAACGTACTCTTTTGTTTCCACTAAACTCCTAGAAAAGTTAAAACCTGTGTTGGGAAAAGTAGATGCAATAGATATGTCAATAGTGTTACCTTCAGGAAAAGAAGTGCAATGTTCAAGGAGATTTCATGATGTTCCTATTGAAATTGAGGTAGTAGAGTTTAAGGCTAACCTAATCGAGTTTGATTTAGGTGACTTAGAAGTGATCCTAGGGATGGATTGGTTGAGTAAACATAAGGCTGAGATTCTATGTGAACCACAAAAGATCTCGTTAATGAATAAGGGTAAGAAGGTGAGCTATTGGAGGGCAGGAAGACCGTAACACAACAAAATAGTGTCAGTAATGAGGTTTGCTAGGTTTGTGAAGAAAGGTTTTCCAATCTACCTTTGTAGTGTGAGATATGTGGATCATGTTGAGACTGCTAAACCTGAGGATATTGAAGTGGTAAGGGACTTTCTTGATGTATTTCCGGAGGAGATTCCGGGAATGCCACCTAAACGAGAAATTGACTTTACCATAGACTTAGTCCCAGGAACAGCACCTATTGCCAGATCACCCTATAGGATGGTGCCTGCAGAAATGAGTGAGTTGAAGGAGCAGTTGCAGGATTTGTTGGAAAAGGGTTACATTAGGCCTAGTGCTTCACCTTGGGGAGCACTAGTACTGTTTGTGAAGAAAAAAGATGGGAGTCCTAAGGTTATGTATTGACTATAGAGAGCTGAATAAGGTGACAATTAAGAATTAGTATCCGTTGCCGAGAACTAATGACTTGTTTGATCAATTGAAAGGAGCTACTGTGTTTTCGAAAATTGATTTGAGGTCAGGATACCATCAATTATGGATTGCTAATGAAGACATACCGAAAACTAATTTTCGCATTAGGTATGGACACTATGAGTTCACTATTATGCCTTTTGGGTTAACCAATGCACCAACAATTTTTATGGATATAATGAACAGAATCTTCCAACGGGTTTTGGATAACTTTGTGGTCGTTTTCATTGATGACATCTTGGTGTATTCTAAGAGTAAGGAAGAACATGTGGAACATTTGAGGACAATCTTGATGACATTAAGGGAAAATGAGTTGTATGCTAAGTTCTCAAAATGTGAGTTCTGGTTGGAGAAAGTAGCATTTTGGGACATATTGTGTCTAAAGAGGGAGTTGATGTAGATCCAGCTAAAATTGAAGCAGTTAAGGAATGGCCTAACCTAAGAATGTAACGGATGTACGAAGTTTCTTAGGGTTAGTAGGTTACTATAGGAGGTTTGTGAAAGACTTTTCGAGGATTGCTAAACCCATGACTTTATTAATGAAGAAGGACTGTAAATTTGAGTGGAGTAATAAGTGTGAAGAGGCATTTCAGACTTTAAAAGAGCGTTTGACTACAGCTCTAGTGTTGATCTTGCCAGATGGGAGTGACTCTTATGATGTATATATTGATGCTTCTAAAAATGGTGTGGGAAGTGTGTTGATGCAAATTAGAAAGGTGATAGCTTATACTTCAAGACAATGGAAACCATATGAGGTTAACTACACTAGTGTTTGCTTTGAAAACATGGAGACATTATTTGTATGGGGTTAAATGTAGGATATACACAGATCACAAGAGTTTAAAGTACTTTTTCACTCAAAAGGATTTTAATATGAGGCAAAGGAGATGGCTAGAGTTGATCAAGTATTATGACCTAGATATCCAGTACCATGAAGGGAAAGCCAATGTCGTAGCCGATGCTCTAAGTCGTAAAACAAAACATGGAGTGAACACCTTAGTGGTTGCTAATGAATTATAAGGACATAGAGAGATTGAGATTGGAAATAGCGAAGGAGGGAGAGTTGAAAGGAATTCTTTGTAATCTTAGTATCCAACCAACAATACTCGGGGATATTAAGAAGAACCAGGAAGGAGATGTAAAACTGGATAGAATTAAGATAAAGTTGAAAGAAGGAAAGCCTATGGATTTCAAGTTTCACGAGGATGGAAGTTTAAGGTAAAAAAGGAGGTGGTGTGTACCACAAAAATGCAAGGATTTGAAACAAAGAATCATGAAAGAGGATCATAATACCCCGTATTTAGTACATCTTCGAGGCGATAAACTGTATAAGGATTTAAAGAAGATGTATTGGTGGCCTAGGAGGAAGAGAGAAGTGGCTGAATTTGTGAGTAAATGTCTTACTTGTGAAAAAGTCCAATTTGAGCATAAGAGACCACAAGGAGAGGTCCAACCACTTGAAATACCGGGATGGAAATGGGGATTACATTTCAATGGATTTTGTGACTTGCTTGCCAAAGTCGAAGAATCAGAATGATACTATATGGGTAGTGGTGGATAGACTTACTAAGCCAGCAGTGTTTATACCCATGAAAGAGACTTGGAAAATGTAACAACTTACAAAGGCTTACATAAAACATGTTGTGAGGCTACATGGAGTTCCAAAGGATATCGTGTCGGATAGGGATTCTAGGTTTCTTTCGAAATTATGGAAAAGTGTTCAGGAGAACTTTGGTACAACCTTGAAGATAAGTATAGCTTTCCATCCAGCAACTGATGGACAGACAGAGAGAACCATAAAAACCTTAGAGGACATGCGGCTAAGGGCTTGTAAAATGGACTTTCAAGGGAATTGGGAGGATCACTTGGATCTCATTGAGTTTTAATATAACAATAGCTACCATGCAAGTATTGGCAGTGATTCTAGGACCTCAATTAATAGAAGAAACCACATAGAAAATTAGAGTAATACAAGCAAAGATTCAAGCAGCACAAGATAGATAAAAGTCCTATGCGAATCAAAAACGCCAAGAAGTTGTGTTTGAAGTTGGCGATAAGATTTTACTTAAGGTATCACCAATGAAAGGGGTGATGAGGTTTGGAAAGAAAGGAAAATTGAGTCCAAAAAACATAGGACCCTATGAGATCTTGCAAAGGGTTGGAAAGGTAGCTTATAAGTTAGCACTACTAATGGAGTTGAGCAAAGTTCACAATGTTTTTCATGTGTCTCAACTAAGGAAGTATGTGCAAGACGAGTCACATGTGTTACAACCTGATATAAAAAAATTAGACCAAAGTTTGACCTATGAAGAAAGTCCAATTAAAATCCTAGACAGTAAGGTGAGAGATACTCGTACAAAGAGTGTCAAAATAGTGAAGGTGTTGTGGTCTAACCAAGAAAAAGAAACCGAAGAAGCTACTTGGGAAGCTGAAGAATTGATGAGAGAAAAATACCCAGAGCTATTTCAGGTTAGTAGTAGAGTTACGGGGACGTAACTCGATTCTTAAGCGGGGTAGAAAGCGACCTGTTTTTCGCACATTCTTACCCTCAATTTTGCAAGTTTTTATGAGTTTCCATGACTTTTAAGTAAGAATGTTTGTCTACAAAAACAAAAGTTGTCAAGTAAGTGTCTAAAGTCTACAACAACATAGTATTTCAGTAAGAAAGTTTAAAGTAAATGTATTCTCTATTCAAATTCCGTACACTAATCTAGAAAAAGTTTCGGGACGAAACTTCTTTTAAGGGGGGTAGACTGTAATACCCCACATTTTCACGTAGTTTAAGAAAGTATTTTTGTACTTTATTCGTATAAATTTAATATTTTTTCGAAAAATTATGTTCAATAGCAATATTAAATGAAAAAAATAATAATAAATAAATAAAATAATAATAAAAATAAATAATAAATAAGTTTTAGTTAAAATTAATTATTTGTGTTCATAAATAATATTTGATGTTGTGAAATATTAAGAAAAAAAGGGCTTCTAAAAGTAGAATTTTCAAGAGTTTCCTAATATATTTTGAGGCAAGGGCCTAAAGGTAATTTCCAATTGTTAGGATAAGTATGGGCTTTTCCAAATCCTACTTTGGTGCATATAAATACCCTTTAAAATCCAAATTTTTAGATTTTCTTCATCGTTAGTTGTCATTAGGATTTCAAAATTTAGAGAGAAAAAAAAAGAGAAAGGTGATTTCCGGGGAAAAAAATTCTGCAGTTTAGTTTCCGTAAAAACAGAGGAAAAAAGTGTTGTTTTTGGGATCCGTGCCTCGCCGGACCCCACTCGCGCCCAACCAAAGCCACCTCACGCCCAGCCGGACCACCACCGGCCATCTTGCGCCACTCCTCCCAATTTTTGTATAGTTTCGGACTTTTTATAAAAAAAAAAATTCTCCTTCTTTCTTTTTGATTCAATCTTGCAAATTCGTGTTCATATTTATGTTTAATCATGCTTTTATAAGTTTTAATCATGTTTTAATAAAGTTATGATTTGTTTTAAGGCATGCATTAATTTGTTGTTCATGAAATTTTAGAATAGGGTTAATAAATGGAAAAATTGATTCTAATAATCCCACCTTTTTACACATTTGAAATTAACAGTCCTACCTTTGGATTATCTCACAACAATCCCACCTTTATTCTTCATTTTCTTTTATTGGTCTTTTTTACCGATAACCTGAACTTCAGGTTACCATAATCAATTTTTTCATTTCTTTTTGTTTTTTTAATTAATAAAACTGATTTGAATTGAAAAAAAAAAAAACAAGCACTCCAACACACAATTTTTTCATTTCTTTTTGTTTTTTTAATTAATAAACTGATTTCATACAGTTTTTTTTGTTTAATGATTTTTTTTTTGCTTAATAAAAAAAACACTCCACCAATCATGTAATGCCACATGTATAAATTACCTACTAATTAAGTTATTAACCGGTAAGGACCAATAAAAGAAAACAAGCCATAAAGGTGGGACTGTTGTGAGATAATCGAAAGGTGGGACTATTATATTCAAATGTGTGAAAGGTGGGATAATTAGAATCAATTTTTCCTTTATAAATTATGAAAGTAATGATTTTTTATGAGTTTTTGTGATTTAAACTTCAATATTATGATCATGAATTATTGTTGTGTGAACTTATGATGATTTTATGAAGTTTAGATTGATTTTCAAAGGCTTTGAATATAAAATAAATTGCTGTCCAAATTTTGTAATCATGAAATTCAATAGAATAAATATTATGAACATGTTTTGGCTTATGAAAAATTATTCTAAAGTAGAATGATTTCATAATTATGTTAATTGATTGTAGAAGAGTTTTGCCATAAAATTGTGATCTTTTTATATTATGTGTTTTTCATTATTTATATATTCATTATTTATAAGTGATCTAATTAAAATAATGTCCTAGAAGGACAACGTGATCTGAGATACTTAGGAACAGAGAGCACGCCTGAAGTGTGGTATACAGTAGTTTCTAGAAATTAATATTTTTGAATATGAAAGAAAGTGATACATTTTGATATATTTCCAGACGAATTTAGATATGTTTAGCAAGATCGATATGTACTAAGGTTATACAAAATACTCTAGAAGAGTATAATATGTCTAACAAGATTATCATGTATCAAGATTATATTCATATGCTTTAGCAGAGTATGAGTTATTATTTGATCGACTATTAATTGATAGTCTTGCCAAGTATAGAAAGAAACACATGTTAGTGTTCTTATATATATCATATCAATGTTTATGGCCATGCATGAAGTATTCACAATAAGGTGATCAATAGTGTTTGAAAACTAACCAGAGTTTTGAAAAGCGATTATATGTGATAGTTAAATTAGGCCATATGGGTTTAATAATTACCTGTAATGAAAGCTTGAAAATTCAATATTGATATGAAATAATGTGCTAATGCTCTCTCATGTTAGATATGTGAAATGTTTTGAATGGCAAGACATCATTAACGAACATTGATATTGAGCTACTTAGATTTTGATTTTTAAGAAAATTTTAAGAAGAATATGAAGATAGTTTTGAACAACTTTGGATATAGGTATGTAATCGGTGATAAAAAATTCACTAAAATAGTTTATATGTTGTTCCATATTATGTGACTAAAGGTGATACGCATATCAATGAGCAAAACTTCGAGGGTTTGGGTTTGATTGAAGGTGGAAAACAAGATGCAACCTTGGGAGAGTTAGTGGCTTTTGGAGACACAAGGCTTCTTGGGTTGGCTAGGGTGGATTTTTACGTGTGCATGGTGACATGTACAAGCTTACTCACGTAGATATCAAGCAAATATAAGTTAGTAGTTTAGAAGAGTTGAGCTATATGGGTTTTCTTCCCACGTCATTTGATAGGGTTTTACCATATGGTGTTTTGTGATTTTCTTGATTAGTTTATGAGTCATGGTTGATGGAATCAAGCATGGGAAACACAAAAATGAAGGTTTCTTGAAATAAAGATTAAATCTTGAAGAGTTTCTTGAAGTTCTTGAAATCGGAAGTCCAACAAAAATCAACGAGAATCAAAGCAAGTAATATGGCGGGATTTTGAAAGATTTTTGAAGATTTGGGCAACGTTGTCAACGGCGTTTTTCATGTGTTTGACTTGGTCAACTTGAGTTTGTTATTCGGATATATGGTCCTTAGAATAGATTCTCAAAATATCTAAGATTTAGACTAGAAATCAGATTACAAAATATATGGTGCAAGATGTATCCGGTTTTTGATAAGATTTTTCTGTTATCCTAATCTTGTTTGTTATACCATATATCTAAGGTAGTTTGGGTTTGTTATGAACTCGAAATATTGTGTGATATGTTTAGCTATAAATAGGATGTAAAATACATCAATAAAATTCAGATTTGAGTGATTAAACACAAGTTGTTTCCGGTTTTTCTTCTTTGTCACGAAGTAAACAAATTTTGTGAGGATTCTTGTGAGGAATTCGATTGAGTGAGTGGTGCTTTGTGCTTTATCTCACGTGAGGATAGTTCTTAGGATTTGAGGGTGCTTTGCTTTAATCAAATTCTATCAATATTCGCTTAGAAGTTCCGATTTGTGTGCGTGGCTTTATCAAATTTGAAGTCTAAGTTTATCTTGTGTGAGTGGCGTTTGTTTATAACCAAATTTACATCAACTTTTGGTGCTTGTTGAGAGATTCGTCAATCTCAAGTGTTCAAATATCAATTATCATGGCTCAAGAAGGTGGAGACGAACATCCACCAGGATTCACGAAGGGTTTGAGCTTGGCTCAAGCAAAAGAGCTACGTATGCAAGGGGGAGATTGACGAGTTAAGGGCTCGTTAGATGAAGTCCTAACTATCATGGCTTCTACCAAGAAAACTCCTACTAATCTAAACATGAGGATTTCTGGCTCATCATCAAGTTCAAGTGAGCAAGAAAGTGTGAGGAGTGTACGTAAACCAAAAAAAAGGATCTTCATCAAGTTCTAGTGACGATGAGGAACCAAGATCAAGGCACAAACATAAGGGAAAGATGAGGGATGATGATCGAAATCTTAAACTCGAAATTCCTGAGTTTAATGGAGGTATGGATCCTGAAAAATTTTTAGATTGGATTCGTAGAGTTGAGAGGATTTTTCGTTACAAAGAGTATGATGATCATAAGTCCTACAAGTTGGCGGAGTTAAAACTCACTTCCTATGCAAGTCTATGGCTTGAGGGGTTACAAAGAAAGAGAAGGAAAGAAGGTAGGTCAAAAATCTCTTCATGGTCTAAATTAAAAAGGGAGATGAGGAAACGTTTTGTTCCTCAAGATTTCGAGCAAAACAATTTCATCAAGATGCATACATTAAAACAAGATAGAAAAACGGTTGATGAATACATTGTGGAGTTTGAAAAATTGATCATGATTTGTGATTTGGAAGAGAAGGAGGACCACAAAGTGGCTCGTTTTGTGGCTGGTCTAGATGAAAATATAAGGGAGAAGGTCGAATTACAACCTTATTGGACCTTTGATGAAGTTTGTAGAGTGGCAGCAAGGGTTGAGAAACAAGTTGCACGTAAGCCAAAGACATACTTCAAAACTTATGACCCTAAGGAAAAACGTGATACTTTTCCTCAAAAACCAAACTTTGATAAGGTTACTAAACCACCCTTCATCAAGGATAAGAGTTCAACTTCAAAGCCCCAAAGTAGTGATTCACGCATTGTTTGTTTCAAGTGTAAAGGGCAAGGTCACATTCAAAGAGATTGTCCTCATGCTAGGGTCACAACAACTCGAAATTGGGTAGATGGGGAAAGCCTTGAAGAAGAGGAGGAGATGTATGGGGATGAGGGAGAGGAAGAGTATGGCAATTATGAAAATATGGAGGAAGACACGGAGGAAGTCCAACCAGAAACACAAGGCCAATCCTTGGTGTTACGTAGGGTATTACAATCTCAAAGTGCACAACCTTTGGAGAGTCAAAGGGATAAAATTTTTCTCACAAGGTGTAATGTTCAAGGCAAGCTTTGTGATGTAATCATAGATACTGGAAGTTGCACAAATGTAGTATCTACGTTGTTGGTGGAAAAGCTCGCAATTCCTACAAAGATACATCCTCAACCATACAAGCTACATTGGCTTAGCAACACAAGCGATGTTAAGGTAAACAAACAAGCCTTGATTGCGTTTAAAATTGGTAAATTTGAGGATCAAGTACTTTGTGATGTTTGTCCTATGGATGCTTGTCATATATTATTGGGTAGACCTTGGCAATATGACCGTTTTGTGAAGTTTAATGGGAGAACAAATGTCTATATTGTGCGCAAGAACCCTAATGAAAAATCATATGCATTAAAACCCTTGATGATTTCTAAACCTAAAACAAGCATGGGTAATTCTAAAGGTGTTTTGTTGGTGGGTGGAAAGGAGTTAGAAAGGGAGTTGAAAACAAGTTCTATGTCTTATATGTTGTTAGCCAAAGAGGTACAAGATGAAGCCCCAGAGATTCCTAGGGTTTTGCATCCTATGTTGAATGAGTTTTCAGATGTGTTTCCTAATGAGTTGCCACCAGGATTACCACCAATACGTGGGATTGAACATCAAATTGATCTTATTCCTGGGTCTCAAATTCCTAACAAGCCTGCATATAGATGTAATCCAGAGGAGACAAAGGAGATACAAAGGCAGATTGAGGAATTAATGGAGAGGGGATACGTGAGAGAGAGCATGAGTCCATGTGCTGTGCCTACATTAATAGTACCTAAGAAGGATGGGACTTGGAGAATGTGTATTGATTCAAGGGCAGTTAACAATATAACCGTCAAGTATAGGTTTCCTATACCTAGATTGGATGATTTGCTAGATGAATTACATGGTTCTCAATTATTTTCAAAGATTGATTTAAGGAGTGGATATCATCAGATTCGAATGAAGGAAGGTGATGAATGGAAAACAGGTTTTAAAACAAAGCTAGGGCTTTATGAATGGTTAGTCATGCCTTTTGGGTTAACTAATGCACCTAGTACGTTTATGAGGTTGATGAATGAGGTCTTAAAGCCATACATTGGTAAGTTTGTAGTGGTATATTTAGATGATATTTTGGTGTATAGCAAGAGTGTTAATGATCATCTAAGCCATCTAAGGAGTGTGTTTGGGACATTACGAGAACAAAAGCTCTATGCTAAGCTCGAAAAGTGTTATTTCATGGTACCAAGTGTGACGTTTTTGGGGTATATTGTGTCCAAAGATGGGGTTTCTGTTGATCCATCTAAAGTGGAAGCTATAAAATCATGGCCAACACCAAAAAACGTGACTGAAGTACGTGCTTTTCATGGGTTAGCCTCGTTCTATAGGAGGTTTGTGAAGAATTTTTCATCTGTTGTTGCTCCTATAACCGAATGCATTAAGAAGGATAAGCCTAAGTTTGAGTGGACTAAGGGGGCACAAGAAGCTTTTGAATTGATTAAGAAGTTGCTTTGTAACACACCCATACTAGCCTTACCAGATTTCTCTAAACCATTTGAAGTAGAGACGGATGCAAGTGGGGTTGGAATTGGTGCTGTTCTAGTCCAAGGGAAGAGGCCAATTGCTTACTTTAGTGAGAAGTTGAATGGTGCTAAACTGAACTATTCTACATATGACAAGGAGTTCTATGCCATTATTAGAGCTTTGGATCATTGGAGTCATTATTTAAGGCCTAATCACTTCATACTACATTCTGATCATGAAGCTTTGAAGCACATTAATGGTCAACAAAAATTGAATCCAAGACATGCTAAATGGGTTGAATTTTTGCAATCTTTTCACTTCTCTTCAAAGTACAAAACGGGGAAGTCTAATGTTGTTGCTGATGCTTTGTCAAGAAGGTATACTTTGCTTGGTGTTTTGAACTTTAAGTTGCTTGGGTTAGAGTTGATAACACAATTTTACGAGCAAGATGGTGATTTTGGACCAATAATGGCGCAACTTTCAAAGGGGTCTATGAGTTCCTATGTGCTACATGATGGGTTTTTGTTTAAAGGTAATCTATTGTGCATACCTAAGTGTTCTATACGTGAGTTGCTAGTAAGGGAGGCTCATGGAGGAGGTATTGCTGGACATTTTGGCATTACAAAGACACTAACCATGTTGCAAGAACATTTTTATTGGCCAAAGATGATTGTTGATGTTGAGGCCATAATTGCTCAATGTGCTACTTGTCAAAAGGCAAAGGCAGCCTTTCATCAAGGTTTTTATACTCCATTGCCAGTGCCAGAGGGACCTTGGGAGGATGTTTCTATGGATTTCATTGTAGGGTTACCAAGGACAGCAAGGGGAAAAGATGCAATTATGGTAGTGGTTGATAGATTTTCAAAGATGGCTCATTTTACACCATGTCACAAGACAGATGATGCTATGAATGTGGCTGATTTATATTTTAAAGACATCATAAGGTTGCATGGGGTTCCAAAGACTATTGTAAGTGATAGAGACACAAAATTCATGAGCTACTTTTGGAAGTCACTTTGGAGGTTAATAGGCACGAAACTTTTGTTTAGCACATCTTATCATCCTCAAACAGATGGCCAAACAGAGGTCACTAATCGAACACTAGGGGTTTTGTTGCGTGGTTTGGTTAGTAAAACACAAAAAGATTGGGATTTGAAGCTTGCTCATGCTGAATTTGCTTATAATAGGTCACCTACTTATGCTACTAAGCACTCACCTTTCGAGATTGTCTATGGAGTTAATCCTAAGTTACCAATTGATTTTGTAAGTATTCCTAAAGGGGAGTTGGTACACAAAGATGCCAAGACTAAGGTTGAGTATATGCAAAAACTTCATGCAGAAGTAAGGGCTCGAATTGAGAAGGTTAATGATATTTACAAGGCACGAGCAAACAAACATAAATCACAACATGTCTACAAAGAAGGGGATTTGGTTTGGTTACACTTGAGGAAGGAAAGATTTCCAAATCAAAGGAAGAATAAACTTATGCCTCGTTGTGATGGACCGTTCAAGATCATAAGTAAAGTGGGGGATAATGCTTATAAATTGGAATTACCAGGAGAATATGGAGTCCATGCTACTTTCAACATTGGTGATTTAGCTCCTTATGTTCCTGATGACCAACTTCGAGGTTTGAGGACAAACTCTTTTGAAGAAGAGGAGGATGATACGCATATCAATGAGCAAAACTTCGAGGGTTTGGGTTTGATTGAAGGTGGAAAACAAGAAGCAACCTTGGGGGAGTTAGTGGCTTATGGAGACACAAGGCTTCTTGGGTTGGCTAGGGTGGATTTCTACGTGTGCATGGTGACATGCACAAGCTTATTCACGTAAATGTAAAGCAAGTATAGTTAGTAGTTTAGAAGTGTTGAGCTATATGGGTTTTCTTCCCACGTCATTTGATAGGGTTTTACCATATGGTGTTTTGTTATTTTCTTGATTAGTTTATGAGTCAAGGTTGATGGAATCAAGCATGAGAAACACAAAAATGGAGGTTTCTTGAAATAAAGATTGAATCTTGAAGAGTTTCTTGAAGTTCTTGAAATCGCAAGTCCAACAAAAATCAACGAGAATCAACGCAATGCATATGGCGGGATTTTTGAAAGATTTTTGAAGTTGTGGGCAACGTTGTCAACGCGGAATTTTGTGTTGTTTGACTTGGTCAACCTAGGGTTGTTATTCGGATATATGGTGGCTAGATTTGATTTGCAAAATATCTAAGATTTAGACTAGAAATCAGATTACAAAATATATGGTGCAAAAATATGTATCCGGTTTTGTTAAGATTTTCTTGTTATCCTAATCTTAGTTTGTTATACCATATATCTAAGGTAGTTAGGGTTTGTTATGATACTCGAAATATTGTGTGATATGTTTAGCTATAAATAGGATGTAAAATACATCAATAAAATTCAGATTTGAGTGATTAAACACAAGTTGTTTCCGGTTTTTCTTTGTTTCACGAAGTAAACAAATTTTGTGAGGATTCTTGTGAGGAATTCGATTGAGTGAGTGGTGCTTTGTGCTTTATCTCTCATGAGGATAGTTCTTAGGATTTGAGGGTGCTTTGCTTTAATCAAATTCTATCAATTATTCGCCTTAGAAGTTCAGATTTGTGGTGCGTGGCTTTATCAAATTTGAAGTCTAAGTTTATCTTGTGTGAGTGGCGTTTGTTTATAACAAAATTCACATCAAAAGGCTTACCAAATCACCATGTATGTTAACACTTTGAGTAAGTAAAATTCTCTTTCTATAACTCATGATCAAAGTTATTGGCAATCCAGAAGAACACCATTGAGTGGAGTAGTTATGTTTATATAACAATCATTTTTTATTGGGGCTGTTGAATGTCATGACACAAAAATATATAAACTGACAACTGCACAATAGTTGTCACCCCATTGTTATTAATCTCTAGAAGTGAAAAATTTATGATGAATTTATAAAGACATGTGCGATGTGCAACATAAGTTAGAGAAGAGATGGTTTTCATTGATTGTTCTCCAGAAGAGACAAATAGTTTGTTGAATATATCTCTTCTAAGCGACGAAATTTGTTAAAAAGAAAAAAAATCTTCTAGGATGAAATATTTTTGCACATGAAATTATATAATAAGTTGGTTAAGTGCCCCTATATTTGAAAATTTTACAATCTTGGGGGGAGGGGGTAGAATTGGGATAAGTTGGCGAATTTACTAAATTTTAAAGTGATAATCCCTATAATGACTATTTGAAATATTATTGACAAATTTTGTCTATATATTATCAAGATATGTTGCACATCTATGGTTTGATTTGTGTTCAGTTATGTCTCATGTTACATAGCGTTGAAGATACAATTTGGTCGTATTATGTGTATACATTGAGATAAATCTTGCCAATAATATTTGAATCACTACACCTGAAATGAAGGTTGTATGATCGGTTCTAAAATAAATATGTAATATATGGCAAGAAAGTGCAGTTGACACTATTAAAAGTGTAACGGTATATTAATACCATAATATGTATGCCCCGGAAGTGGATTAGATATTTGAATTATAATAGCTGGCCTATGATAAAAGAACTTAGATGTTATAACCGACTAAAGGTACCAATGGGAATGAATTTAGATATCATTATAAAATAGCATGCAAACTACACCTTGAAAATGGGATATAGGTACATGAGGGAACCGATGGATTATATGAATATGCAAAAGTAATGGATTCGAGAATAGGGATCTGAAATAAAAGTCCACTTTTATGTTGACATATTGACAATAATCAAAGCTTATCATGGACTTGAAGTCCAACTAAAGGTGAATAATGATGATCATCATGGACCAGAAAGTCCAACAATGGATTTTCAAATACACACTGTACAATGTCATGCATATTTGAGTCTTTCATTTATGTGCATGTATGAGTCGTAGATAAAAGAATTATTCATTACTTGTATAGATAATATTTAGGTGCATCACTCATCATATACATGTTTTATGTTTAATATCTTATTAGTATAAATATAAGATCTCATCAATGCTATACAATAATTGTGATGTACGTGATATTTTCCCTTTCATTCATCCTTTAAAATCAAAATCAGCACATCCAGGTACCTTTTAGAATATTGGATTACTTGTCCTAACGGTATTACTGTGGGCATATCTATTGTATCTACTTTTCCCAAAATAGGTAATGGTATTTGCAAAACTTTAGTGGATACAAAAGAATATGTTGCACCAGAATCGAATAAAACTTTAAACGTAGAGAACGAATAGAGACAGTAATACTAATCATGTCCTTACTAACATCCGCTTCGCTCATTACCATAACATTCAGCATTCCACCGCTAGGTGCCTTGGCTTGAATTCCTCCATTGCCGTTCCCATTCCTATTCCCAGCTTGCTGCAATGTCCTTCCTCCCATTTTTCCTTGGAAACCCTTTTGCTGACCTCCTGCTAAATTGCCCTTGAGCTGAGCACCTTGACCTTCCTTTCCCTTAATTTTGAAGTAGCACTCATACTCACAATGCCCTATCTTGTTACACAGACAACAAGTAACCAGATTCCCATCACAATACCTGCCCGGATGATTATTAGGACATTTCTTGTAGAAATACACTCGACTATCTTGACTAGCAGACTGTCCCTTGAACACATTATTGATCACAGATTTTCCAAAGTTCCCTATATTCCCTTGAATATAGTTCTTGGAGCGAGGCTTCTTAAGTCCACCATGATTTCCGTGTTGGTTAGAGTTTCCTCCACCATCCTTTCTTTTCTCCCTCGAGTCACCTTCTTTAAGCATCTCCTTCTTCTTTCGCTCCAAAGCATACAGGTGTGTAGCTGTCCTAGGACGACGAGGCTTCAGTATTTCTATTGCTATGGCTTCTTTAGCAAACCAAGATAACCCTATAAACTTTGAATAGTATTCTATAACAAACATACGTCCCATTTTGAGCTCCAAGAACTCATTCAGTCTTTCGCTGTTGAAGAAACATAAGATAGAACTTGTTAAGGGTTTGCTCTTGAAATATGGTCCAGTTAAATCCGCGTATTGTCCTTATCCCTGATCATTCTGTGACCACCAAAGATCTGCTTCTCCTCTCAAATAATAAACAACATGGTTTACCTCATACTCTTATGGGCACACAACAGTACCAAACAACTTATTAAACTCTTGAAACGAATATTTGCGTACTTATAAAAATTAAACCTACAACTCCAACTAATGTAGCTAGGGAAGCAAGGACCGAATCCATAGGGAGACACCGAATTTCTACTAATTCTAAAAAGCTATTTTTTTGTAAAGGGCCTTTGAGTGTAAGATTAACTAAGACACTAATGGACACTAAAAAAAAGAATTAACATGGAAATATATCAAATTCACTAAGCCTATGGCATTGGTTCATCGTAAACCGACAACAAAATGATGAACAACCAATTAAGAAACAAGTGACACTCTGAGTAAGGCACACTAATTCTCTCGAATCTAGACTCCTTCAAAACTCTTCTAACGGCTCTCGCTCGATTAGACTCGTTTTGCTATAATCCCTGTGATCTAGTTGTGGTAATCTTACCTCTTGGCACCAATTTCGAGAATTATCAGACTAACAATCAAACCTAGCCAGTATTCAATTGCAAGTAATATAAATTGATAATAGAAATTTAAAAGCGACATGAATTGTATCAATCAACTATCAATATAATTTATTGGGATGGCTCATGGATCCACTAGCCCTAGAAATTAAACTACTCACGTATATTGTAAATCGCATAAATCAAATCGATATTCATAATTAAAACTAAAACCATTATCGAATTCATAAAACTAAATAACATGGAAATTAGGGCATAAACAAATTAAATTAATATGAAATAAAAACTAAACTAATAAAAAAGCATAATCAAAACAATAAAACTAAATTAATAAGAATAAGAAAAGAATTGAATACACCTGAATTGTATTAAACGGCTGAATGAATGAGTAACACTAGAGTAGTTTTTTCTAGAGAGAGTAACTACGTAAAACAAAGCTCTCAATATTTTTTTAAAAGTCATATATAGGCCTAGGATAGAAATCATATATATACAAAGCTAAAACAAGTCGAAAAATATCAAAAAACGCGTAAAAATCAGTTCGCCTGTGTGGACCCGGGGCTTTAGGGGCCCATGTGCCCTTTTTACAGACATTGAATGTCTTTAATTTGATTGTATAGTGTGAGTATGCTTGGCTTAGGGAGTGAGTCTAGAAGTTCAAAACCCAAGTAGAGAAGTCGCCACCGTCCTCCTTTCGGGAGCTAACGGAACCCCATTAGGTCATAGCCCAAGGGAAAAAATGACATCCAGGGATGAGAAGGTCTCGTATCTCTGGATTCGGGAACGAGAGTAAAGACAACTGTAGGTCAATGTGTCCCCCCATGTATAGCGGTCTGTACTTGTTCTCATGTACAATTTCATAGTCATAATACCGAATTATAACATACATATTTCCGTTTTTGACCTACAAACACACAGAAATAAGGCTAGGTGGGTTTTTAGATAATGCACACATAATTTCTGATTTAAACATGCTTGGGTGATCGCTTTAGGATTTAAGTTGATTTTGATCTTTATTTAGTCGAAACATGCTTTTTAGGTCTTTAAGCTAAACATGATTTTTAGGTGATTTAAAGCATTAAACGCTTAGCATGAAGATCATATAAATCCTCGAACATGTTTCTACCTAAAGTTGATTTTAATTAAGAATCCAATCATTAGTTAGTCAATATTCCGCGAATTTGATATGAAGACATGTCAATTATCTAATAAACCAAATAAATCATGTAAACATGCAAAACTATCTCTTTGAAGAACTCAAGATGGAGATTTCGATGTTATTGGCCTTAATTGAAGTACCTTTCGTGCAATCGTCGACAACTTCTTAGAATCGAAAGCTTAAAGAACTTTGATAAATAACGATTATAATATCAACAACAACAACAACAACAACAACAACAACAACAACAATAATAATAATAATAATAATAAAAAGTTTAAGTTTTTGTGAAAGCAAGGAAGTAAAAAGACATGGTTTTAGAGGTAGGGCACGAAAACCAAGAGAGAGATTTTTAGAGAGAGAAAGACGTGAAGTAGAGAGAGAATGTGTGAATTGATGATCGAATGTGTTAATGAATAAATTTTGAGAAGGGGGTATTTATAGGGCCGGAAGTGAGGTCAGCGAGCGCTAGAGCGTCGAAGGAGCGCTATAGCGCTCAAGGGTGAGCCCCAGGGCGCCCCACCTGCGCCTAGGCACTCAAGGCGAGCGCTAGGGCGTTATGTGAGCACTTGGGCGCCTGGGAGCAAGATGGGCGCTATAACGTACGTCCTGCGCTATGGCGCTCGAACCCCTGATTTCTTGATTTTCACGCAGTGAATCTCCGAAGCTTCCTTATTTCGTATATTCATTACCATAATCGAAATATTACAAAATATTATGAAATAATTAGAAATTTACTTCCATAGTCAGGTATATTCACTTCCATAACCTATAGTTTTCGTAAACCGAACAAACCCTTCTAGAAGGTTCGTCGAATCCGGTCATATTCATACGCTTAAATTATTTTCATTATTTTCGAAAATGAATTTGGAAAAGTAAATAAAATGAAAATAAATAAATGAAATGAAAATTAAAATGAATAAAATGAGAAAATAAAGATAAAAATGAAATATAAAATATAAGAAAATTAATTTAAGCGTATTTCGACCGTCATAACTCATCGGTTATTACGGCAATGTTTATTTAGTTTTCAAAAAGTTCGGGGGGCGTTGCCCTCCTAACCCCCTAACCAGGGCGTTTCACCCCTAGACCCCGACTCGCTAACAGGCAGCGAGACCCCCGCCCGCTGACCGGGCAGCGGGACCCCCGTATAGCTTTTGGAGTAGAGACCAAATAGGTGAAGATCTGACTTCCGACACAAAACTAGGCGTTTTTCAAGCAGTCAATTTTTAGACATTGGACTTTTTGCAACGTGGTACACTTTAATCATCGGCCATTAGGTGGAACCAAATATGGGTGTCTACAGCCCGGGTACCCGAGCACAATGCACTCTAGCCGGGCACATTGCACCCGACCCAGGCGGGCTGCTCCTTAGTTCTCGGGGCCTTCTAGCTCACTCGTTTGCTCCGAATATCGACTTCTTTGCTTTCTAGAGGCTTCTAATTCATATCCTAGCTCTCTTGTAGTTTCTCAAAATGGTCAAGACTCCTATTAACTCGTCAAGTGCCCAAAATAAAGTGAAAATCAATACAAATGCACCAATTCTTGCAATATATAACAAACCGAAACACAAAGCACTAATAGCAACCGAATTAGTAGAATTAGGCTCAAACGAGCCTTGTTAGAACCAATAACCAATATAAAATTGGGTTAAATAATAAACATAAAACACACCTATCAAACTCCCCAAAGCCAAACCGTTGCTTGTCCTCAAGCAAACAAATCAAATAAACAATGGCTTCACCCCATTAAACTTTGCAAAACATAATTAACTCCAGCAATTCCGAGCATGTAAGTTCCTATACCAACCTGTCAAAATCACTTGATTGCCATCCACTTGAATCAAAATCATAAAGCCAACCATGTAAGAAACAGGAGTCGATGACTAGAGTAGCTCATGGGTTTTTTATCCACACATATTGTTGAGCATGCATATAACACTTGTAGAACAAATAGATTTTGTTGCGTCACATTTATTGCAGTTCTTTGACAAAGAACCGCAGAAAACAGTTATTGATAATACACTTCTGTAAAATTATTTGCTGCGGTTGTAGTGGGACCGTAGCAAATAAATTCTCTGCGGCTACGAACAACCACGGCAAATAAATCAACCCAAAACACGGACTTGAAGCCCTGCCCAAACAGAGGGAGTATAAAAGGAAAAAAAAATCTTCAAAATTTACATTTAACTCATTCTTCTTAACCCTAATCCTAAGTCCCACTCTAATCTCTCTTCTTTCTCACCTCTCTCGTTTTCTCTTCTCTCTTTCTCACCACAACCCTAAGTCTCATTTCTCTCTTCATTTTTTCTTCTCACATTCTCTTGCATCTATTAAAGTAAAATCCATCTTTTTTCTCTTGATTTTCTGTTTTATTTTTCGGTTTCAGTGGGTCTATTTTGTTTTGCATTTTTTTTGTTCTATTTTTGTGAGTAAAGAAGATCTATTTTTGAGGGTTATGGCATTGAGGTTTGTTTTGGTTGCGTTGTTTTGATTTCGATTTTATCTTTTTTATTGTTGTTGTTTTTGGTTTTGATTTGATTGTTGGTTTTTGGTTTTGATTTGATGGTTTTGGTTGTTATTTTTTGTAGTTTTGGTTTTATCTTTTTTATTGTTGTTGTTATTGTTTTTGGTTTCAATTTTGTTTTTAGTTTTGATTTTGTTGATTTTTTGGTTTCAATTTTGTTTTTAATGTGAATCTTAAAGAAAGAAAGGATGGAAGGAAGGAATTGATTATTATGAAAATTCTGGTGTTTTTCTTAGAGTTCTAGGTTATATGAATATCTTTTTTGATGTTATTGTTCGAATTCGAGTTCTTATGAAGTTGCTACTATCGCGACATATATATATGATATGACATTGTAATTTGACATTAGTGTAAAGTTTATGTTGGTTGTTTCAATGTTATTGATTTAAGGGGATTTGATGGTGTGGTTTGAGGTTGGAATCGGATTTGAATGTGATGTGAGTGAGTGAATGAGTGAGTGAGTGAGTGAGTGTGTGAGTGAATAAGTGAGTGGGTGAATGTAATTGAGTGAGTGGTTGTGAGTGGCTGTGTGTGAGCTACTATGAGCAAGTGACTGATTGTGACTTAGCGGGTGACTGGACTTAATGTGCGACTGGGTGTAAGTAGCTGAATGTGAGTGTGTGAGTATGAGTGTGAGTCCGGGATTGAGTGTCAGTGACTGTGATTGATCGTGTGAGTGAGTGAGTAAGTGGTTGTGAGTGTGTGAGTAAATGTATGAATGTATGAGCGAGTGGTTGTGAGTGAGTGAATGTGTGAGCTACTATGAGCGAGTGACTGACCGTGTGTGAGCGAGTGACTGTGAGTGAATATGCGAGTGAATGTAAGTGACTGACTGTAAGTGAGAGTGTGAGTATAAGTGACTGTTACTGAATGTGTGAGTGAGTGGGCGACTGAATGTGTGAGTGATATACTGAGCGAGTGAGTGAGTTGGGTTTGTGGTTTGAGTGTTAGTTTTGGACAAGTGGGTGTTATATATGCTATGAGTGATTGAGTATGTGAGTGAGGTAAGGGACTGTGTGCGAGTGAGTGGAGGGACTGATTGTTCGAGCGAGTGTGTGAGTTAAGGGCTGCTTGTGCGAGTAAGCGTGTAAACTCACATCAACACCAAAATACTCATAAATCAACAAAACAACCAACCACTTTACAAACTTTACTTTCTTTTCTTTTCTTCACTTCTTTTGAGTTTTGAATTTTCATTTTTAACATTAGCATCATTCTTCTCTTTTCTTTCAAAACCTTAGGTCCACGAATCTTAATGACTAGCCTTTGCTAAATAAGATAAAAAATAGACAAATTCATCACACCTACATAACTGGGCTCCATATTTCAAATAAATTGTACTAGTCCAGACATCAGTATGCAGAGCCTTAATGTGAAACCCGTTAATAAAACCTCACTAAACAACAATTCCAACAAGTTTTTACCACCAATCCTCCAATAGAAAATTAATCAATTGCATAACAACACCACAACAACTCCAAAACTCCCTCTAGCCAAGCTTGGGCATATATAATAAACAATGAAGCACAACTAAACTGAGTTGTAATGTGGCTAAAATTACAAATGAAGGATAAACAGCTCAAAATAAAGGATCAAGGGAAAAATATGTGATGGAGTGCCTAAAACATGACAATCTGGAGGCTCTCAAAAGAATTGAAAGCCTTTCATCTTTCGTGACATGAATCATACCAAAGCCAAGTTACTAGAGTCAAAAGCCAAAACATGGATCCTACAAGCACCGAGAACTAAGCACACAAGAAAAGAAATAAGCATATAATAACAGATGCAGATCAAATCCTCCCGTTAACATAGTTCAAGCCCCTACTTTACACATGGCTATATTAGCAAGATAAGAAATGGCTTCAAGCTAAATCAAGTTCAAGTCCAAGTTGGCAATTCCGAAAACATAACTCATCACTTGCCAAAATCAATCAAAATTGTTTATTAAGCGGGCCACAGGGAAATCACCATCTATTCGACTATACACATTCATCACCATTCAATCAACTCAACAGTAAGATAGCAATAAAACTAATCTATGAAAACAGTGCATTTTTTTTGTCACATGTAAACTTCTACTCCTATCGAGTAGTACAAACCATGCAACTATCCTATGAAAGCTAAATAAAGTTCAAGTCCAAGTTGGTAATTCCCAAAACAGAATTCATCACATGCCCAAATTAATCAAATACATTTTTATTAAAATAAATAAACTACACTAAAAAGCAATACAATCTAAACTACGAACGCAAATCAAACTTACCCCCCCCCCCAAGCCAGGTCAGCAATGTCCTCGGTGCTAAAGGGAGCAAGGAACTAACATCAACTAATCGGAATCCTGGAGGAAAGCATCGATATCCTCTCTCTCCTCCTCCTCCTCATCATCATCATCATCACCATCACCATCACCACTCATCCTACTAGTACTTTCGCCATGAGCACCATAACCTTCCTAGGGATAAGTGTACCAAGAAGGATGCGGGCCCGCCGGCTGGACCACCCCCTAGCTAACAAAATGGTCATATATAGGATACATGGCAAGGTAGTGGTCTTGCTAGAAGGTAGCGAACTGGTCCATCAACTGCTGTTGTTGAATCTGAAATCCACTAAACTGGTCCTGCAGTTGCCCATGGTCGTCCTACAATCTCTATCACCTGCATAATAAGTACTAGGGCCAGCCTCCTGTAAAGGTTGGAAGGTGGAAGGCTGAGAAGTGGATACCTGGCCATGCCCACGTCGAGCATAAGTCTGCTAGCTAGCTGTGAGTGTCCCATCAGTAAGAGTAAGGAGCATAGTCTAGGAGCTTCTATCAGGAGCCATCCTAGTGATGGTGGGGTTGGGCAAAACAGCAAATACCTTCTTGTGAAAACCAACTGTAATACCCTGTATGTTTAGGCATTTTATAAATTCAATTTAAAAATAAATATTTAATAAATTAATTAATTAAAAGAATTTAATTAATTAAGGAGTTGAAATATTTATTCCAATGTTTTATAAAGTTTATAAATTATTTTATGACATTTTAAATTTTATTAAAGTATTTTAAAAGTTTCCAAATCGGATTTTTAAAGTGTTTCCTTAATTGTTTTAAAACAAGGGCATAAAAGCAATTTTCATCATTAAGGGTATTTTAGTAATTTCACCCAAATTGAATTTAGGCCTTTAAATACCCCTTTAAATCAGAATTTTTCTGACTTTATTCATGAGTTTGTGTTTCGGGATTTACACAAAAAAAGAGAAAGAAAAAATGCAAACCCTAAACTCGTGAACCCCAACTAGCGCCCCTCCTCCTCAGCCTACTGCTTGCCGGAGTCCCGGCGACCAGCCAGCCATCGGCCTCCCTTCCTTCCTCCTCCTTTTTCATTTTGTTCGAACAAAGTAAAAAAATCTTCTTCTCATTTTATTTTTATGTAACCTTATGGTCAATTTATGTTTTAAAATAATGTTTAATCATGTTTTATAGTTTATAATCATGTTTTAAAGTCATTCATGATATTTTTATGATCAGGGTTTATAAAATGATGAAAAATAATTAGGGTTCATGTTTTAAAATTCTAATTTCAATATTTTTACTATTTGTAATCATACTTAAACAAAATATACAGCAACATAAAACACTTTAAAACCCTTAAAAACAATTCTAAACTCCATAAAATCATCATAAAACTTTATAACAACAAACTATAATTATTTTTAGATGACCCAAAAAGGAAAACATTA
Source organism: Suaeda aralocaspica (assembly GCA_016808085.1). NCBI lineage: Eukaryota > Viridiplantae > Streptophyta > Magnoliopsida > Caryophyllales > Amaranthaceae > Suaeda > Suaeda aralocaspica. The sequence goes on from PYUH01002189.1 coordinate 225,660, forward strand.
CAAGTGAACATGAACCCTAAATATTTTTCATCATTTTATAGTAAAAATATTATGACACTGTTTAGGTACCATACAAACTAAATAATTAGGGATTTTCATCATAGGGTTTATAAGTGTTTTTATGCATGAAATCATCATATGATGATCTTAGAACATGAATATGTTGTTTTAACATTAAATCATGAAGTTTAAGATGGTTTAAAAGAGTTTTTAAGTTGTTTTTTAAAGCTTCCATTTTTCGAAAATATCGAAAAACAAGTGTTTTCGAAAAGAAAATTTATGGTAAAGTATGAAATTTGATAGAGATGATATAAGAAAGGTTGTGGCTGATTTTTCAACACTAAAAGTTAGCTTAGAGTTGTTGTGAAGTTTAGTCAAGGAGGTTTTTAATTAGTTTTCGATTTTCCTTTGTAGGAAGCTTCGAGTAAGGCAATTTCCAGTAGTAGTGGCGGGTCATCGCTATAACAAAAGGTACGTAAGTACTAACGACATTCATGTGCTTAGAAATCATGCTAGAATAGTGCTTAAGTTTCATGCTAGAAGTTTGTGATATTTTGGAAGTTATAATAATTTTGGCTTCTTGTGGGTCGAGGGCTTTAGGGGGCCCACGTTCCCTTTTTACGAACATTGAATGTCTTTAGTTTGTTTGCATAATGTGAGTATGCTTGGCTTATGGAGTGAGTCTAGAAACTCAAAACCCAAATAGAGAAGTCGAAACCGTGCTCTTTCTGGGAACTCACTGAACCCCATTAGGTCTAGCTCGAAGGCAAATTGACAGCTAATGATAAGAAGGTCTCATATCTATGGATTTGGGGACGAGGGTAAGGACAAGATTAGTTCACACTGTCCCCCCGCATACAGCGGCCTCTACTTGGTCTCATATGTAATTTCACAATCATAACATCGAATTATAGCATAGGTATTTCCGTATTAGCCCTAAGAGCACATAGGAACGTTGCTAGGCGAGTTTTGATTAATGCACACATAGCTTCTAATGACATGTGAGGGTGATCGCTTTGGAGTTAACCAAGATTAAGGACCTTAAGCCAGTTTACATGGTTTAGCTTTACTTTATGTGGTAGCATGTTTTTAAGTCTTGTAGCTAAACATGGATTCTAGGTGGATTAAAGCAGTAAACATGTAGCATTCAAGAGTATAAAACATCCTAGTTCATGTTTCTACTCAAGGTTGATTTTAATAGAAAATCGAGCCATGATTATGTCAAGATTTCATGAATTAATTAAAACATGTCGACCTCATTTGAAGTACCTCTCGTGCTGTCGTCGAAACAACTTCTTTTACTTGAATGCTTGAAAATGAATTTAAAGAACTTAAAGAATTTGATAGGAATTTTCGAAGAATTTTTAAGGCTTAGAAAAGTTTTAGAGAGAAAAAGGGTGTGTGTTGGAATGTCTCTAAGTGTGTGTTGTGTGTTGCAAATCATTGGAGGTTGTGAGTATTTATAGACCCGGGGAGGCGTCACTAAGCGCTAGGGCGCCAGATAAGCGCTAGAGCGCTCAGCGATGAGCGCCTATGCGCCCAGCGGGCTCAAGCACTCGAGCTGAGCGCCCGAGGAACACCTAGGCGGTCGAGCTGAGCGCCTGAGCGCTCGAGGGGCGCCTGGGCGCTCGTCTTAAGCACTCGAGCGCCTGTGCACTCGGTCCTCATAATCCCGGGAATCTTCGATTCCTGCCATTTTCTTGAGATTCGTGATATTTTCTTTCCATAATACGAGATTCCTTCCCGAACTTGTATTATTTACTTCCATAAACCTAAAGTTACCTTATGTCGTACGGGTTCTTCCGGATTCTTTTAGAAGATTCAACGTACGTGGTCGATTAGCAGGTTTTATTAATTTTTCTAATTTCCGAAAAAATGAAATGAAATAAAATAAGATAAAATGAAAATAAGAGAATAATTTTAAGCGCGGCTCGACCATCGGAACTTATCATCGGTTACGTTCGGCGATCATTTATGTATTTTATTTGTTATTCCAAGCATTCAATTTATGGAAGTCGGACTTGTTGCAACGTGGCACACGTTAATCATCGGCCTTCATATGGGACCAAATGTAGGTGTCAACACTTGTTGACTTGTGTTGATTTGTATGAGAAGTTATGTTATGGCATGATTAATGAAAAGCTTATGGTTGACTACTATGCTTTACATTTCATTATAATAGCACTTTTATTATATCAATGATGTTGGAATATTAATTATTTTGAAGAAAGTTGACTGGTAGTCAATAAAGAAAGAAAGAGCAAATTAAGTTGTTTAATAACTTGATCAAGAAGAAAAATATTTAGTGAATATTTATTCACATGTTTAATAGCAAGAGTTAACGAGAAAATAGTTAGCCACTCATAGTTTATGTGTGGACAAAGAAAGGTTTAATTAATGAAGAAATAAGACGTAAATAATATGATCACGTATTAATCAGATATTAATATGATGTTCGTATTTGCTATGTAAGGTCCGTTTCTACCATTTTAGGGACCTAGGGCAAAATTATAAATAGGGACCCCAGGATAATTTGCAAAATACAGTATATTACTCTAGGTGACAAGCTAAATAAAAATTTGCCTACTACTACTACTACTCCTACTACTACTACTAGTACTACTCCTACTGCTGCTGCTGCTACTGCTGCTGCTACTACTACTACTGCTGCTGCTATTACTACTGCTGCTACTGCTACTGCTACTGCTACTACTGCTGCTGCTACTGCTGCTGCTACTACTACTACTGCTGCTGCTATTACTACTGCTGCTACTGCTACTGCTACTGCTACTACTGCTGCNCTGCTGCTGCTACTGCTGCTGCTACTACTACTACTGCTGCTGCTATTACTACTGCTGCTACTGCTACTGCTACTGCTACTACTGCTGCTGCTACTGCTACTGCTACTGCTACTACTGCTACTGCAGCAGCAGCAACAACAACAACCAGGGGCGGATCTGCTACTGCTACTGCTGCTACTACTACTACTGCTACTACTACTGCTACTACTACTGCTACTACTACTGCTGCTGCTACTACTACTACTCCTACTGCTGCTGCTCCTGCTGCTGCTACTACTGCTGCTACTGCTACTGCTACTCCTACTGCTACTCCTACTGCTACTGCTACTGCTACTGCTACTGCTGCTACTGCTACTGCTACTGCTGCTACTCCTACTGCTACTGCTACTGCTACTGCTACTACTACTACTGTTACTGCAGCAGCAGCAGCAACAACAACCAGGGGCAGATCCGGGATTTTAATAATGGTAGGGCACAACTGCCGAACCTACCACAACTATCATGACCCAAAAAAATTATAACAATGAAACTCATAATTTATATTAAAAAATAAACAATAATGCCATACATGATGTCAAATTACATCAAAATTCAAATACTTACACTATTAGAATTGTTCTCTACAAGTTTTCATATTTAGATATCGGTTAACAATATTAATTGAATCCATACTAACACCTAAAACCAAATCCTTATCAAGAAAATTTACTAAACAATCGCTCAACATTTAATCTCCCATGCTATTTCGTAGCTTATCTTTCACACTATTCATTCCGGAAGAAGTAGCACCAACTCAACCTGGCATGAGTTTCATGCTTGTTTGTCTCAACAAGTTTCATCGATAGCTCATTCAATGTGTTAACATACCAAAATCTTTCATCACTTCGAACATCATGGATGAAGTTATTAAGTGAATGTGCAAAAAAAATCAATTGAGGATTTGAAAATTCATTAGGATAGTATTGAACAAGTCGAATTAATTTTCCCGTGTCAAAAGAAGCAAATCGATTACAAGGATTGAAAGAAGACATAGAAATAAGTAATTCTTTACTTACCTCGGAAAATCGATTTTCAAGTTCTTGCAATTGCAAATCAAGAACACTTAGAAAAACTTCCACACGAAAATGATGAAATTTTGTCGCTTGTGGACTATTATTTTGGAACCTCCTATTCATGGGTGCATACATCTCCTCCATGTTTGGAATCTCTATTCCATGCTTCTCCATAAATGTAGTTACTTTCACCATTAGAGAATTCCATCCATCATCTCTCAATTCTTGCAAACTTCTCTTTGTTATACCAACCATAGCCATTTCATTTACAATGTCTTGTTCTCTTTTTTGCAAAGCCAAATTCAACTCATTTGTTATCCCAAAAATACTAACCATAAATGTGCCAAAAAAATGAAATCAAACGACATCAAGAAGGTTGTAATACGCGTAGCTTTATACTTATCAAGTGCTAGGGAGACATCCACAATTAAATCAAGCGAATCAAGAATTAAAGGATACAAATGAAGAACATTTAAAATTGTTTTGAAATGAGATCCCCAACGAGCCTCACCAGGTCTACTCAAACCAAGTTCTTGGTTTAAACCTGTTTCAGATTCAATCTCACCAAAACGTCAACTATATGTTGCTTTTGGCTATCTCGAAGGTATTCTCTCCTCTTAGGAGATCCACCAAAAAAGTTAACAAGAGGCGCAAGTACTTCCACAAATAGCCAAATACAATCAGGATTATTCTTAGCAACGGCTACTAGTGTCAATTGAAGTTGATGAGCAAAACAATGAAGATAGTGTGCTAGTTGATTTTCACCTTCTATTAAAGTTTTAAGGCCATTAATTGAGCCTTGCATATTGTTTTCTCCATCATAACCTTGACCCCTAACTCGAGCAAGACTCAAAGAATGTTCCATAAGCAAAGACTCAATGGCATTTTTAAGAGTCAGAGAAGTAGTATTAGCAACATGTACAACACCAACAAAACGTTCATTAATTGCTCCCCTTTTGTTGACATATCTCAAACAAAGAGCCAATTGCTCTTTATCTGAAATATCTATAGACTCATCAACAAGGATAGAAAAGAAATCACCACCAAGATCATCAATTATTGCCTTAGTTGTCTCTTTAGCACAAGCATTTATTATATCTTTTTGGATTGTAGGAGATGTTAATTGACAATTGCCCGGTGCTTTATTAAGAACAACTTCTGAGTATTCATGATCATGCTTGGCAAGAAGCATCAAAAGTTCAAGAAAGTTACCTTGACTCAATAAAGTTTCATTCTCATCGTGGCCATGAAAAGGCAATCCTTGGAGTAGAAGCCACTTCAAACACTCAATTGAAGCCTCTAATTGTTTTCCATCAGCATATGTCGTTTCCTTTGTTTATTGAGATAAACCGGTCACAACGGAAGCCTTTTGTTTTGAAGTCTTCTAACCTCCCTATCAATTGATTATGAGCACTCATGTGCCCACCTACATGCTTCTCCAATGCTTCTGTTCTATTCCAAGCTCTCCAACCATTACAAACAAAAGCATCTCCCCCTGCACATATCTCATCTTTGAACAAATAACAAACAAAAAAAAGGTTGCATCTTTCTCCACACTATATTCAAGCCAAGGTTTACAAGCGTTAAACCATTGTTTGACAAAACGCCTTCTTCGATTAACACCAAAAGACCGGAAGGAAATTCATGATTTAAAGGTTAACATGGTTTTCGTTGAATGTATTCCCTTCTAATGGCATCAATATCATCAAGATGAAATTCAGTAATCTTTCTTCTTTTCCCCGGGTCTTGTGGAAGATTGAGAACGTCAATTGAACTTAGTCTTGGTCTAAGACTTGTTTCCCCTTCATCTTTTGGATTTTCTGGAATGTTATTAGTTGATGGGTAGGAGTTTTGTTGACTAGTTTGAGGTGGCTATAGATTTTGATCATTAGTTAGTGGGGGACCATTTTGTTCATTAGTTTGTGGGGGATCATTTTGTTCATTCGTTTGAGGAGGAGGAGTTTGTGCATTATTAGAGGAGGTACTACTCTTTTTTGAAAAGAAACTTGAAATGCTTTTGCTTTTGCTCTTACTTGAACTGCTTCTTTTCATTCTAAAAATTGAACAAAATTATAATTAAACTAAGTACACAAATTATGAATCTAGTAAAGACATTATAGATTCATAATTCATTCAACAATCAATAATCTGAAATATCATTCAACAATCAACAATCAATAATCAAATAATCAATAATCTGATAATCTGAAATAATAATATTAAATCAATAACCTGAAATATCATTCAACAATTAACAATCAATAATCAATAATCAATAATCTGATAATCTGAAATAATAATATTAAATCAATAATCTGAAATATCATTCAACAATCATTCAACAATCAACAATCCATAATCAAATAATCAATAATCTGATTATCTGAAATGATAATATTAAATCAATAATCTGAAATATCATTCAACAATAATAATATTAAATCAATAATCTGAAATATAATTCATAAATAACAAAAATTAGAAATTTAGAATAACAAACTAATCTGAAAATCTGAAATTTTCCAAGACCACAAACCAACACTAGAAATCGGCGAATCGGCGATCTACGGGTGACGACCAACGGGACTTGCGACTATTCGTTAGTCAGTCGAGCCAGCAGTAAAAGGGGTTTTGTGCTTTTGAAGATTGAAGATTGAACAATTATTAAGGTTAGGGTTTGAACTCACAACAGTGTGATTTGAACAAATGAAGATTGAACATTTGAAGAATGAAGATTGAAGATTTGAAGTTAGGGTTTGAATGTTTGATACTTTGATTTATCCAATTTTAGAGAGAGAAGAGTAAAAGGGGTTTTGTGCTTTTGTTTGTTCTTCTTCAGTTTCACGTGAATGTGATTCTATATTTTACTTTTTTTTTAAATGAAGTTGACTTTTTTTTTTGGGGAATGGTGGGGCATGTGACCAACCATGCCCCTTGGTAGGTCCGCCTCTGATAACAACAGCAACAGCAACATCAACAGCAATAGCAACAATAACAGCAGCAGCAAAAAAACAACAACAAAAATCANCACCACCACCACCACCACCACCACCACCACCACCACCACCACCACCACCACCACAAATAACAACAACAATAGTTGATAGTTTTTCTTAGAGGACTTAGTAGTTGATAGTTGATACTAAATAAATATTAGACTAGTCAAAATAGATCCTCAAAATTTAAAAGAGTAAATTATTTAAACTAGGTTATATTAAGTGAAAATATAGTCCTTACAAATTTTAAAAAAATTAAAAATATATGGGTTTTATTTTTGTCCATATCTTAGGTAAGTTTTTTTTTTTTTTTTTTTTAACTCATATCTTTAATAAATAGAATTTTAAATTTAATTTGGAAATGAGCTATAGAAAGTCAAGTAGTTACCTAGCATGTATCTGTCAAATTACAGTTAAGGTTTGTTTTATATTTTTTCCCCATAATCGTAAGAAATACAATTTGAATTTTAAAAACTGACTATAAATCTAAAATTATTTATATTTTGAATTTCAAAAGACTTTCCAATTTTATTTAAATAAGCCCAACACGTCCTTTTACCTTCTCAGTTTTATATTAAATGCCCTGCCTCAATTCAATCCATTTACCTTCGCATGTTCGTTTTCTCTCAATTGTGCATATGTTACTGCACTAACTTTCGTGATTTGTCTTTTATGTTCTGTGTTAGTCGATACTTCACAATGTCTGCTTCAGGCTCTTCACGGAGTAGTGGAAAAACACCTAATTTGTGCGACTAATCTTAGTCGTTGATTTGTTTCGTGCCAATTCCATAATAACCCAACGGGATTTAGAGGATGTAACTTCTTCCAATGGGTTTATGAAGGCATGACAGCTTGGCAGCGAAGGGTTATCAATGAACTGAAAGAGGAGAGAACTACTTTAAAGGGAGAAAACAATTTGCTTAACGCATGGATTTCTCGGTTAGAGTCCGAAAAGGTTGCATTATTGGCTGAGTTTGGTGCGCCAGTTGGAAATCCAGACAATATGAGTCAAGTAGATGCCGTGGTCAAAGATAAAGAAAAAGCTTGTCATAAATTCATTAAACAGAAGTTCGAGTGCAACTGGGTGATTGTAGTTTTGGCTTTGATCATAGTCCTATTTTATCTAAACTTTGTTCAACTAATTACTTGTAATTTGTATTTGAGTTTTATTAAAGACAATTCTTGCTTTCATTTAACATATCGGTTGGCCAACGATTTAATGTTAATCAACACCCAACTATAACTTCTTCCGTCACTATTTTTTTAACGGACTGTTTGGTATGTCATGGGAATAGGAAGAGGGATATGGATAAAGGTTGGGAAAGGGATAAGGATTTAAGAATGGGGATAAAAAAATTTCATGAAGAATGGGGATAAAGGTTGGGAAAATGATAAGCATTTCTAATCTCTCCTTCATTTTATCCCTTATTTGTTTGGTGGTATTTGGTAATTTTGAAGGGGTGGGAATAGAGATAACTTAGGTAGTTATCCCACCAAAATAATACCAAGGGTGGTGAGGTATAAAAGAGGGATTTCTACATAATATGCAAAATAACAATTTTACCCTATAATATTTAAATGACAATTTTTGAAATAGGGGTATGCAAGTAAAATAGTGTTATTATAAACCTTTTTTGTTTCTCATGAGACACTAAAATTCCCACCCTTGTCTCACATTCATGCCAAACAATGGATAATTGTCCAATGTCTATAGAAACAACATTCCTTTGTGGAAAAACAAGTCATAACTTTCATAAATCAGATTATACAACCAAAGTCAAATGAAGTTGTTTAATTAAGATGAATGACGTAAGGAATAACAATGAATTAATGATGTTGTAAAACAAACTAGATTGATCAAATTCACGCAAAACAAGTCCAGTGGCGGACCCAGGAATTCCAAGTTGAGAGTTCGAAATACGAACGCCGACTCGTTCGGATTGTCGATTGGATAATCGGGCTGTAAATCGAGTAATTTTTCCCCAAATAAAATAATTCATAAAACTTTTACTTACATGTAATCTAAAGATAAAAAATTCTTTCCTAAAACCTAGCCGCTTGCACCCCCAAAAAGCCCCCAAAAATCAAATAGTTTAGGGGCTACCATGGATGAAAAACTCCATGGTAAGCCCCAAATTTCATTGTTAGGTTTTTGTTTTTGCAGGTTTTTTGTATTAGTTTGGTCAATAATTGAGTCTCTCATTAGGAGAGTTATTAGTCCTCTTTTCGGGGTCATTAGTCCTTTTCAAAAAGTTTTTTATGTTGTGTCGTCATGGTAGTTTCATGGCGGTGTTACTTTTTATTGGGTCAAAGTAGTAGGGAAGATGATGATCGTTCAAAAAGATATAATATATGGTACAATTTCTCCGCTCAACATAGTTATAGCACATATTGTGAAGATTTTCGCCCGTAAAGATGCATAGACATCGATGTTAACGAGGAATTTGATTTTTGAATCCATCCTCCAGGAGTTGCGCTCGAGTATGCTTTTATTTAATTGTTTTGGATGTGAAACTTATTTGCATATATTAGATCTTATTGATTTATGTACTCGATTTAGATGTCGTATGATTATTGATTAATGAAATTCATCTTTCCTTGTAAAAAAAAACGTATTACAATCACAAATAACAATATTAAAGTTTTACATTAAGTCTAACAATCCAAAATAAAAAAATTAAAGTTCGATAATCCAAAATAACAAGTCTCTTCTAAAATATCCTACAACCCAAAAGTTTCAATCATCATTGGTTGAATTTGGATATCTTAATTCACATAAAACTCTCCCTTATTCTAATTGTAAACAAAACTAATAATAAACTTACCACCAAAATGTCCCTCAATATTCGAAATTATTAAATAAATAAGCTGTAGACTTCTGAATTTGTTGAAGATTAATTAATCTAATTTGTTGAAGAGTTTTGCTTGAAATCAAACTTGGAGAGTTGGAGAAAGAGATGATGAAGATGTGAATGAGTTAGAGAGAGAATGTAATTGTGCGTGGCATTATGAAGTAAAAGAAATCACAAAAATAATGTATTACTCATCAAGCCATTTTAACCATTCAGATCATCTGTCTAGAACTAAGGGTTCATATTATAAGCTCCTCCTAGTGTCTTTTGTTAAAGCAATTTTCATTCCCTTTTTTGTCCTATTAAATCTTTTATTATATTAACTAAAGAATGAAAAGTAGCCTATTTCCTTCCATTTTTTTTCTTTTCCTCCCAATTCCTCCCTACAAAACGTAAAAGCACGTCTTTTTTCATGTTTACATCGAAGAAAGCACAATTTTCTTACAATATGAAAGTAATTGTTCCAAAAATATATGAACTAAGCTAGAAAATTACTATGAGAAATCGAAAACAATTGTTGGGAATTGAAAGACTAATGAGCTAAATGCAATTGTTTCATTATTCAATTGATTATGAATAATATGAAATCAATTAACTGCAATTAAATTAGACTTAAATTACAAAATAAAATAAAATTGAACTATACGAGTTGAAGTTAAAATTAATTGAGCTTGACTTTGAATGAAATGGGAGTATGAAATTACCTCAACCATTAAACTAAATATTTAGGGCTATTCACAAGCAACGAGATGATCACTAGTTGCTTTTAAGCTAGGTAGTTTAACCCTTGAGGTAGGAAGACTTGTGGCACCATAGCTTGTTTGAGGATCAAACACAATATAAGTAATAATTTCGTTGTTGTGATCCTCATTTGTTATTTGTTCTAGATAGTACAACCGTTGTCCAGCACCAAAGCCCTTAAGAAGTTGATATGATCTTTCAGTTTGGTCCATTGTTATGCAAAAGTCTTCATTACCTGCCACACACATGACCTAACAAATTACTAGTGTTTGTATAAAAGATACGTAGTATACAATTTTATGTGGTTGCTTCCAAAAAAAATACGATTTTATGCGGTCAAGTACAAAATTTTGTCATTTTGACAGTTGATTACCCATTTTATAGTTACTAGAATGTGAACTATACTTCTTTTAAATGCACTCACTTTTCTTTTAGAAAAATATTACTTTTGTCGCTTCATATTACTTGCACTATATCAATCCAACACGTATTTTGAGATAAAGAGTTAAAGGCCTAAGCAAATGAATTTATCAGAATAATTTTAACACATAAAAGAGGTAAACTATAAGTTGCCGGTGTTAAAATTAATTCAATTAATTTTCTCATTTAGGCATTCAAATTTCTTCCTTAAAGTACGTGCCGAAGTTATACGTTGCGACTAATGTGGAGCAGAGGCAGTACAATAAGAACTTTAGAGCATCCACAATAAGGGGTTTGTCATGGGTTTGTTCTCATTTTTTGAGATTCATAAACAAATCTCTTATTGTTACTTATGGGGCTGCTTGAGGTTCATAATAAGAAGAGGTTGGAAAATAAGGATACGTTTGCATTTGCATATATGCCATTTAAGGTGGAAAAAAATATTTAAATAAAAAGAAAATAAAACAAATAGGTAGATTATTGGGTCCAATACATAAAACTCTACAAAGTTTGTCTATTATTAGTAAAAGTTTTATTCATAATAGGTTTGTATTTTTTTATGACATGTCAATTGAACAAACCTTTTTGAGGATGCGCTAAATGCATTTGTTTGGTTACCATCAAAAAGATCAACCAGCGAAAACAACATTGTTTTGCAACTCTTCATTAGAGTGATATGTCGTCCAAAAAGAAATATGAACATAAAAAATATAGTTAGAATAAAACACCATATAAACACAAAGAACTCACAAGCAGCAAGCTCCAACTGAGTTTGATAGATGAAATTTAGAACAGTCGATATCTCTTGCTCAAATTGATAGAAGGGTCCAGTGGTTATATTCAATTTTCGCAGCTTGCACACACCCTCTCCCATTTCAATCATTGCACCATTGTGATTCTGCATGCCATTATTTTTTATATAACAACATGGCAGTAGCAAGAGTACTATACACTGCATGCTCCACTAAAATAAAGTAATCAAAAATATATTTCATACATAAACTATCTTTAATTATGAAAATTTTGAAGTTATTGAAAAGTTAATTACAAATTAGGCCCCATTCTTTTGAACAAGAAAAAAACCAAACGGAACTATATCAAACTAAACTAATTGGAGGTGAATTGAATTATGAATTGAATTGAACTGAGCTACATTGAACTAAAGAAAACTGACATAGAGTAATAATTTTAATGAAGATGAGCCGAGCTTAGTTGAATTAACTGAACTGAAGGGTAAAAAAACCTCTGTCCAAAAAAACACGACAATTATATTTCATTTCACCGGGTCACCTTGATTAATTTTGGCCTTCGTTTTCCGGCAAGTTCTAATATGCACCCGCAATATATAACAAGTTGGGTTCGGGCGATGAGCAATGTTCAACTTTCAATAGACAATGTTTAGGTATCTATGGTTAACTAGCTCATTGGCCTAGAAGTTGTCCCAAGTGTTACTATTTTTAATCACTTAATGTGTACTTATGTTATATTCTTGTGAAAATTAAAATCTTAACCACTAATTATTTACATAATAAATGAAAGGAATATATTAAATTATGTAAATGTTTAATCACTAAAAAAAGGGTAAGTTGAGATGGTATATGCATGACTTTAATTTGAAAGAGGTCAGAGGTTTAATTCTAGCTCTGAATTCTACATATTGAAATTATTCACTAATAAAACAAATATTAAGATTATAGACTGGGTAAATTTTGACTATTGAAAATTTTAAAATAAGAGAACAAGTATGAATACAAAAACTTCAGCTTAAAATTTTAGGCATTGAGTCTTTTATTGCTTGTGGAGTCTTGATCATCATTTACAACCTTAAAGACATTGGAAATAACTTCTTGAAGGTTTCTTGATTAAAAGATTGGATCTTGAAAGGTTTCTTGAAGATTTGAAGCAAATCTTGAAAATTGCACAAAATGGAAGCACACTTCTTGGGTGAGATTTTGACGATTTTTTGAGAAGATTTGGGTCCTTCGATTTTTTGTGTATTTTTTGTTGTAATTTGTTGATTATCTTGTTTATTAGGTTGTTAGAAATTTTGTTAGGATGGAATCTTGATTAGATAAAGTTTGTTAGCAAGATAAGATCAAGATTCAGTGATGATGTGACAATCCTATCTTGTGAGTCATTAGGGGTAGTGTGTTTAAATGTGTTTTGTGCGTGTGTTTTAGTTACTTGTGTTAGGGTTTTTGTTGATAATTATGCCTATAAATAGTCTCAACATTAGGATGTAAAAATCATATTTGAGAATTGAATAAATGTTTTATTTGTTTACTTGAAAACAAAATATCCGAAAATTTGAGAGTTGGTGGAAATTCCTTTATACTCTTGTGCGTGGATTAAGAAGTGGCTTTGAGGGTGCTTAGGATTTAATCAAAGACTAGTTAATCAACCTAAATTAAAGAATTTTGGTGGCTTAGCCTTTAGAGATTCGCGAGTTTAGTTTATATCTCTTGTGAGTTTTTGTTCATACGAAAATTCACATCAAATTTGGTGCTTTCATTGAGAGGTTAAATCGATCTATACACAAGCAAACTAATAATGGAGGACGGACAATCTATAAATAATAAGAAGGGGACTCCTTTTGAACAAGATAGGGAAATTCAAAGGGACAATGAAATCAAATAATTGCGCCACATGCTAGAAGAACTTATGCAATTCGTCAGATCCAAGGCCAAAAGCTCGAAAAAATCCAATGAGTTTGATGAATCTAGTTCAAGCTCTAGTGATGATGATTCTACTAGGGGCACACGAAAACCTATGAAGGTAATATACTCAATTAAGTTCAAGTGATGAAGATAATAGGAAGAGACACAAAAAGAGAGATAAACAAAGGGATGATGATCGAAACTTAAAGTTGGACGTTCCTAAGTTCAATGGAAGTTTGGATCCTGAAGTCTTTCTTGATTGGTTAAGGAGGACCGAAAGAGTGTTCACTAAGGCTTTCAAAGTGCCGGAATTAAAGCTAACATCTTATACTAGTCTTTGATATGAGGGCTTGCAAAGGAAGAGAAGAAAGGAGGGTAGATCTAAAATCACCTCTTGGCGCAAATTTTGAGAAAGAATTGAGGAAACGATTTGTTCCTCATGAATATGAACAAAATAACTTCCTAAAGATGCATGCTTTGAAACAAAACTCTAAAAGTGTTGAGGAATACATCAATGAATTCGAAAAGATGGTCATCATATGTGACTTTGAAAAGAAGGAGGATCACAAGGTGGCTAAATTCGTTGCAGGAATTGATGAATCTATTAAGGAAAAGGTGGAATTGCAACCCTATTGGACTTTTGATGAGGTTTGTAAGGTAGCCTTGAGGGTTGAAAATCAAGGGCACCCGAAAAAGTCTAAAACTTTATTTAAAAGTTATGAGTCTAAGAAAGAAAAGGAGGTGGTGTTCACGCAAAACAGTAAACCTAGGTTGGAGAGTGGAGATAAACCTAGGGTTATTACTCCTACTAAGTTCTCATCAATTCCTGATGACAAAAGGAAGTGTTTCAAGTGCCAAGTGTATGGTCATGTACAACGAAATTCTCCTAGTTCAAGGGTCATCACAATTAGAGAGGCAAGAGAAATTGAAAAACCCTATCAAATGAAGTGGGAGAAAACTCATAGGCAAAACCAACTTATTCCACTTATCAACCATATCTTTCCTTGATTTGCATGCCCACCTAGATATGTGTGACCATGCATACGCAAATCCCAACCTTAGATGCACCCATTAGACTTGAGTCTCCATAAGCAATTAATTCTCCCATGGTTGCAACTTTCTTTGTAGCTTCAATCAAACCTTCGAAGTTGTGATCAATATTTGTATCATTCTCCCCTTCTTTTAAAGAGTTTGTCCTCAAACCTTGAAGTTGATCATTAGAAACATAAGGAGTCAAATCACCAATGTTAAATGTAGCATGGACCCCATATTCACCTGGCAATTCTAATTGATAAGCATTATTATCACCAATCTTCTTCAAAACTTTGAATGGACCATCACACCTAGGCATGAGCTTGTTCTTGCATTTGTTAGGGAATCTTTCCTTCCTTAGGTGTAGCCAAACCAAGTCTCCTTCCTTGAATGTATGTTGATGGCGATGCTTATTTGCACGAGCCTGGTATTGATCATTCACTTTCTCTATTCTAGCTCTCACTTGTGCATGGAGCTTTTGCATGAACTCAATCTTTGCCAATGCATCTTTGTGCACCAATTCACCCTTTAGAATCTCAACATGATCAATAGGTAACTTTGGATTCACCCCATATACAACCTCAAATGGCGAGTGTTTTGTAGCAAAAGTAGGTGACCTATTGTAGGCAAACTCCGCATGTGCAAGCTTTAAATCCCAATCTTTTTGTATCTTGCTCACCAAACCATGCAACAATACTCCAAGATTTCTATTGGTGACTTCAGTTTGCCCATCAGTTTCAGGATGATATGATGTACTAAAGAGTAATTTCGTGCCAACTAGCTTCCATAGAGACTTCCAAAAATAGCTCATGAACATTGTATCCCTATCACTTACAATCGTTTAAGGAATTCCATGAAGTCTCACAATGTTCCTGAAATACAAATCTGCAACATTCATAGCATCATCAATTTTATGGCAAGGTGTGAAGTGTGCCATCTTCGAAAATCTATCCACCACAACCATGATAGAATTCTTGCTTCTTGTAGTTCTAGGTAATCCCACAGTGAAATCCATGGATACATCTTCCCAAGGACCTTCGGGATCATGCAATGGTGTGTAGTGACCTTGATACAAATAGCAAATTGAGATATGATAGCTTCAACATCAACAATCATCTTAGGCCAATAGAAGTGTGCTTGTAACATGTTTAGAGTTTTAGTAATGCCAAAATGCCCTGTTAATCCTCCACCATGCGGTTCTCTAACAAACAACTCTCTAATTGAACACTTAGGCACACACATTTGATTACTCTTGAATAAGAACCCATCGTGCATAACAAAAGATCCCACAACACCCTTGTCCATTTGTTACAATATAGGACCGAAACAATCATCATGCTCATAGTATCTTTTGATCATGTCTAGACCAAGTAACTTGCAATTCAAAACACTAATAAGAGCATATCTACGTGAGAGAGTATCTGCAACAACATTAGACTTTCCTTCTTTGTACTTTGATGAAAAGTGAAAAGGTTATAGGAGCTCCACCCACTTAGCATGTCTAGGATTCAACTTTTGTTGGCCATTAATATGCTTTAATGATTCATGATCAGAATGTAGAATGAAGTGGTGAGGTCTCATATAATGACTCCAATGTTCAAGAGCTCTAACAATTGCATAAAACTCCTTACCATAAGTAGAATAGTTCAACCTTGCTCCATTCAATTTCTCAATAAAATAAGCAATAGGCCTCCTTCCTTGAACCAGGCTCCAATCCCCACACTACTTGCATCAGTTTCAAATTCAAAAGGCCTTGTGAAGTCAGGCAATGCAAGAATAGGCGTGTTGCATAGCATCTCTTTGATCCTCTCAAAAGCTTTTTGCGCCTCTTTAGTCCACTCAAAAGGCTTGTCTTTCTTAATGCACTCGGTCATAGGAGCTACAATAGATGAGAAATTTATCACAAATCTCCTATATAGCGAAGCTAAACCATGAAAAGCACGAACCTCAATGACATTAGTTGGAGTAGGCCAATTCTAATTGCTTCCACCTTTGTTTGATCCACGGAAACTCCACCTTTTGAGACCACATACCCCAAAAACGTGACACTAGGCACCATGAAATAGCATTTTTCGAGCTTCCCATAAAGTTTTTGTTGCCTTAAAGTTTCGAACACACTCCTTAGATGATGTAGATGATCCTCATTGCTTCTACTATAAATCAAGATATCATCTAAGTAAACAACAACAAACTTTCTAAGGTATGGCTTCTATACTCCATTCATGAGTCTCATGAAGGTACTAGGTGCATTAGTAAGACCAAAAGGCATGACCAACCATTCATAAAGCCCTAACTTAGCCTTAAAAGCCTTTTTCCACTCATCACCTTCTTTCATGCGAATTTGATGATACCCACTCCTAAGATCATTTTTCGTAAACACATTAGAACCATACAATTCATCAAGTAAATCATCTAACCTTGGAATAGGGAATCTATATTTGATGGTGATGTTGTTGACTGCTCATGAATCAATACACATTCTCCAAGTGCCATCTTCTTAGGAACGAACAAAGTAGGAACCGCACAAGGACTCATACTTTCTCTCACATATCCACGTTCCATTAGCTCCTCAATTTCCCTTTGAATCTCCTTTGTTTCCTCTGGATTACATCTATAAGCTGGCTTATTTGGAATTTGAGCCCTAGGAACAAGATCTATATGATGCTCAATGCCCATCATAGGTGGTAATCCTGGTGGTAGATCATCAGGAAACACATCTTCAAACTCAAGCAACAAAGGTTTCAAAATTTGTGGGATGGATGAGGAACCTTCTTGTACTTCCTTAGCCATGAGAACAAAGACTTGATCACAAGAATTCATCTCTCTTTCCACCTCCCTAGCACTCGTAAAAAACACACCCTTTTTGTTCTCCACAGTCTCTTGTTTCTTAACATTCACAACCCTCAATGGATTCAATGCAATGGGTTTGCCATGGACATGCTTCTTAAAATCAGTTCAATGGATTCATTTCCCATGTCTTTGTTCATCACCTGTTTACTTCAGCTTAAAATCAGTTCAGGTCCGTTCAATTCATTTCAGTTCAGTTCAACTCTTCTTTTATTTTGCTAATTATTATTCTTGCTAATTAATTTGCTCCTAATATTATTTTTTTCATAATATTATTTGTTCATATTATTGTTGTTGTTGTTATTTTGTACTTCGATTGAATTTGTTCATAATACTATCGATGTGTATTAATTAACTATGTTAGTGTTATTTTGTACTTGACTTTATTTTGTTCATAATATTATTATTGTGTTCATAATATAATTATGATACCTTGATCATCATTTTTTTGTTTCATATATATATATACATTTATTAATTTATAATTTTCAAGAAAAAAATATTATGAAACAAAAATTTAAATGAAAAATTATTTACAAAATATTATTATAACACATAAGTGGATTACCATCCACAAAAAATATGAAGATGTATTACCGATTTTTATTTCATAAAATATAAACTATCAATAACGTCTTTTTAATGTTTAAAAATTATTAGTAGATTAATATCAAAATTGTTACTATGTCATCACTCTATAGTTAAACATCATTAATAATCCCTAGTTGAAAATTAATAGTCATAGTCAATCCATAAAAATCATAGTAAAAAATCAATAGTTAAAAATCAATAATCAATAGTTAAAAATAAATAATCAATAATCAATAGTTAAAAATCAATAATTCATAATTAAAAATCATTAATTGATAATAAAAAATGTCGGTTCACTCCAGTTCAACTCTAATTAGTTCCGTTCAATTCAGTTGTTTCCAATTGAAGTAAATAGGCCCTAAAACTTTGATCATCGACCACATGGCCGGGGCTACAATCGCCAAATAATATTGGGGCCCTGTTCAACTTATCAATTTGGGGCCCTAGATTCAATATATACCGTAAAATTTAGGTAATCCACAATATTTGCAAACAAAATAGAGCTTTATATATACTCCGTACGAATTTTGTAGAGGAAAATATTGTTTTGCTAATTAGTTTCATCTCAAAAGGTGAAAATTGATAACAGTTTAAAAAACTAATTGAGATTGAATGGGAAAAAAAAGGGAAGGGGAGAAGTTTAAGTAATCGTTGATTCAAGTGATTGAGATAATTAAATTGAATTGGGGTAAAAAAAAGGGGAAAGGGGAAAGGGGAAAAGTTTAAGGTTTTGATTGAATAGATTTAGGAGAAAAAGAAAGGAAGTTTTGCTATTACTGTACTAAATGCTAATGTGTTTGTTCCAAAAAAAAAAATTATAATTTTTTGTTGATTACAAGAATTGGACCCTTGACCCTTAGGTTAAAATCTATCACTCTAAACATTACTCCAACTTTGCTTACTACTCTTAATAGTAAACTAATATACATATATCCACATTTTGGGGGCCCTGTGCGGTCGATCACCCTGCACACCCCTAAAACCGCCCTTGAATGACCATATATATAAAATTGAATAATAACAGCTAAATTTTGAATGTTTAATATTCATAAAAAAGAAAACATATATTTACATTATAGTTTGGAAGCTAAACATTCTGCATAAAATTGTAAATATTAACTATACATATCAAGAGTAAAACTTTGAATGTTAAAACATTGAAAATAAGAAAGTTAATAGTTAAGTTATGGTTTAGGAAGTAAACATGTTATTTAAAAATTTGACAATTGAACATATAAAACTGAACATCAATAGTAGAATTTCGAGTATAGGATAGACTAAACTACATCATTGTCACAAAACTGGAGTACGGTCTCAATCTATATTAATTTTATGTATAATGTAATTATGAAATGTAATCATTTATAATACTATGAAACATAATTTTTGTTCAAAACCATGTATCACACGGAAGAAGAAATATGACCAAGGGTATTGCGAATTTTAGATAATCTTAATTCGACACCACATAGATACGAAGCATTAAAAAAAAAAAAAAAAAGCAAGTAACATAACCTGATTGAAGAGATGATAGAAGGCAACACTACATTGAAGGAGAGCATGAAATAGGGTACGTAGTGGATCATAAGATTCAAACCACAAAGATTCTAGCAAGTCATGACAAGCATAGTATTCTTTCTCATTGAACATCTTCACTGCTGCTTCAAAAGTCGAAAAACGATCAAAGCTCGACTCTTCACCATCCTCCTCCTCATCGTCCCTGGATGAGATGGAACGGTTATTAGCTCTTGGAACGTACTGACATCTGCTGTTATCCGACACATCAAGTATGATCAACCGTGAGAAATATAGTTTTGGAATTGAAGAGTTTTTATTGTATAATACCGGAAGCCAAGGATGGATTGAAGATATGGAGATTAGTGAAGCAGGGGTGGCTGCGTATGCATGTGTATGGAGGAGATGCAACATTGCTTAGGAGGTAGTTGTCTTCTGAACCATAACATGTGGATGTTGTCATAGAAGTATGCTTGGCTGAGATTTTAAATTGGCCGAGATTTTAAATTGGCTGAGGTTTTAAAAGATAGATAGATTTTAATGTGACTGATACTTCTAACGTTAGTCACATAGTTGCGTCATTATTTGTAGAGTTACGTAGGTGGATCATGTCTTCAAATATATAGAACATTAAAATCTCATGCTGCGTTTGTTTTGATGGAAAACGTTTTTTCAACAAAGTTATAAAAAAAATTTCCAATGTTTGTTTTAGTGAAAGAAAACTTATGAAAAAAAAAATTTTTGAAAGGAAAAGGGGGAAAAAGATGTAAGCAAAGGAATAGAATGATAACAAATAGGATGAAAAATGGGGTCATAGCTTGTTTACAAAAGGAAAATGAGTTTTCTTTTTTAAAGAGAAGTTTTCCACCTTTTGAAAAAATTAATTTCCATCGCTTACCAAAACAAACAAAGAATTAAAGGAAAATAGGGAAATGATAGAAAACCATTTTTCGGAAAAGTGTTTTCCTTCAAAACAAACGAGCCCTGATTAATAAAATAAAGGACAAATATAAAATTTATTATAAACTTTAACCATTTATTGAGAAATTGTTTTGGAAGTTAATGTTAGTAATTTTTTTTCAAATTTTCCGACATACATGAGGTAATGTGCGAACTGACTAAAGGAGCACCGTGCTTTATTTATAGCTTTGTTACAGAACAAATATCTAAAACGCTATTCGTCGCCTATAAAATCCTTAAAATCGCCCGTATTTTGCCTCACCTTTCCACTTTTGCCCTTTATTGTAAAACAACTTTCTCTCACTAAAAAATCTTCCACCATCTCTTCCACGACACTCTACTGACACCAGAAATCGTCGCCGAGGGAGCACGAGGTTGGGCGTCACCGTCGAAGGAGGCAATCGGAGATGTCACAACTGCCGGTAAGTTTTTAGTTCGGTTTTTTAGCAAAAAATTGATACTTGCGTCTATCTTGGACGAAGGTGTCAAACACCCTTCGTCTAATTGAGACAGCGTTGTCATGCAAATGCAAAAAAAAAAAAAAAATGAAACCTTCATCTAACACAGACGAAGGTTGCTTGACATCTTCGTCTGTGTTAGACGAAGGTTTCATTTTTTTGTTGTTTGTTGTTGAAATTAAAAAAAAAAAAAACAGATTGTGAAACTTTCGCCTAACAGAGACGAAGGTGTCATGGAATCTTCGTCTGTGTTAGACGAAGGTTTGACAATTTTTTTTTTTGCATTTAAAAAAAAGTAATTAAAAAAAAAGAGGGAGGAACCTGCGTCTCTGTTAGGCGCAGATTTTTTTTTTTATTTGTTGTTTAGATGGTATTTGTTGTTTAATTTAAGTAATTATTGTAACTAATTAATTAATTATGGATTATTGTTGTTAATGTGTTTATTATATAAGAGTTGTAAATAAATTTTAAAAAAATGAAGTTAAAGCTATAAATTATGATTATTATAATGTGGTTATCGTATAAGGTATAATAATGTGTTTATTATAATGTGTTTAGTTTTAAAAAAAATGGATAGTATTTAGGATTATTATTGTATTTCTCGTACCCACTTAAGCTTATAATAATGTGCTTATTATCGTATAAATTATGATGATAAGGAATGTTTATCGATACTTAAAGCTTTATTTTACGGTATTTAATAAGTATAATTTTATAATTAATTTTTAGGTTTTAAATGTGTAGGAACGTGATTTCGGGGGTGACGGCTTGGATTACCAGCATCACTTTATTTGAGAAGAAGGATTTCAAAATCGTGAGGCTTTACTTAAGTGGGTACGAGATGTCTCTATACCTCTTGGGTTCTTTTTGACAATTGCAAGTATAAAGTCGGGTCTTGGTGGGTTAGTAAACATGTACTTGAAGTGTGACAGATTTAAGACGGATATGGTTTGGGATCTGGACAACGCGGAACGTCATCACACGAAGAGAAAAGGTATAGGATGTCACTTTTGTATTAAAGCAGTAACTAGGGGTGATTTGTGGTATGTGAGGACAATGCCGAATCGGGTAACGCACAACCATGAGTTGATGGTGTATCCACAGGGCCATCGACAAATTAGTGGCCTTAGTCCGGAAGCAAAAAAGTTGGTTGCTGATATGTCCGATGCGCATGCAAAACCGGCGCAAGTGCTGCGAGCGATTCAGTTGCAATTCCCGGAGTTGAACCCCAACAAGAAACATATTGACAATTGCAAACAATGGTTGAAGAAGAAGAAATCCGAGGGTTGGAATGCAGCTGAGCAGTTCCTTTCTAATGCCGTCAGGTACAAGTACTTGTTCTCTCTTGAATCGGATGAATCTCGTAAACTAATTCGTACATTTGTTGCACATCCTAATTCTGTTAACTTAATGCGAACATACCCTCATGTGTTACTGTTGGACTCGACGTACAAGACAAACCGGTACAAGTACCCATTGGTTGAGCTTATTGGGGTGACTCCAACGAACATGAACTTCCTTGTTGGTTGGGCCTTGTTGAGAAATGAGGCTGAGCCAGATTACAGGTGGTTCCTTGAGGAGGTGAGCACGTTGGTCGGTTGTAGAGTCAGACCAAGAGCTATTGTTAGTGATCGGGAGCTGTCACTAACAAAGCCCATTGCTGATATATTCCTTGAGTCCGGGCATGTACTTTGTATTTGGCATATCAATCGGGATGTTCAAAATTGGGTTGTGAAACACACTGGGTGCCGGGAGTCGGGGAAGGAATTTATGACGGTGATTGGTACAAGTTGGTGCATTCGACTACGGAGCCCGAGTTCTGGTGGAATCATCAAGTGTTGTTGGATAATTGGTTTTGGGTCGGGGAAAAGGATATGGCAGACGCATGGAGGAAACATAGTGATCCGACAAAAACAACAGCTATTCAAAAGTATTTGGATACTACATGGCTGTAGTACAAGGAAAAGTTTGTAAAATGTTAGACAAACGACATTTGTCACTATGGCAATGTCACCAACTGTCGTACCGAGAGTCAACATTCGTATCTCAAAGATTGGGTACAGTTCCACTTCGGCTGTTGACACATTGTTCGAGAAGGTCCACGCCGAAATTGAAGTGCAGATAACCCAGATCAAGAACTCTCTTGAGATGTGCAGACGAAAGGTAGACACTGAGTACACTACGTCTCTTCCACATGTCCATTTGCAGGGTAAAGTTTCGAACAATTGTTTGCAGCTAATAGCGAAGGAGGTGAGGAAGATGAAGAAATGGGATATGGATATAAATAGGTGTGACCATGTCATCCGGCGTACACATGGGATACCGTGCGCATGCAACATTCATCAACGACTGGCGATGGACCAGCCGGTGTATATAGATGACATTGATCTGTTCTGGAGGACATTAGTGATCGGTAATGGGGCGGACATGGCGGAGTTTTTGGCGGAAGCCGAGCAAGATAAACAATTCTTTCGCACGTTAGTTGATGAGGTTGATGCTAGTGACCCTTCTGTCATCCGTTCCATATCTCGTCTTGTTCATAGTCAACTCCATCCCCACACGGATCCTACCGATCCAATTCATGACCCTGACACTGTTGTGAACATTAGAGGGAGGCCACGTGGAGGATCGTCTACTAGACGGATTCCGTGCACATGGGAACAAGGTAGAAGGAGTAGTCGAAGTACAAGTCGACGCTCCAGTTCTCATTCACGGGACCCGTCATCATCTCGAGACCCCCCCCCCATCTAGAGGTTCCGACGGTATGTCATTATTAATGTTTATTGTTATTATTATTATTATGATTATTAATGTTATTATTAACATTGCCGTTGTTTATTGTTATTCCTACGCAGGGACAAATTTCAATGTTGCTTTGTTTGAGTACCGTGACAAAGTACCAGGTTGTATACTGCCGTATCTCGCAAGTTGGCTCGATGTAAGGGCTGACGGTAATTGCAGTTTTCGATGCGTTGTAGATGCTATCCATGGAACCGAGGATATGTGGGACTTTGTTCGGCGTGCACTTGTCCATGACTTATTAGCCAACTCTTTTATGTACATGGGTATATACGGCGATGGAATGATTGGACAAGCTGTAAATCGTATTGAGTGGGAAGGTGGCAGTTGTGGACCAGAACATTACATGGAGGTTGCTGCTGACTTGTTTCCAATAGCTACCAACTATAGGTGTGCTATCATGTGCTTTTGTGTAAATCCAGCCACGCTTGACCCGAGTTGGTCTGTTACTGTGTTGCCGTTGACAACATGTGGTTGTCATCCACGCCCGTCTATGGAGGTGACTATTGCACATTTGGGTACGTACAGGCACTACATACGTTTACACTTGCGTTCTGGGTTCCCCGGTCCAGGAGGTTTGAATGCATGGTCAGGGGCAATAGGCGGAATAGGAATGCACTGTCGACGTCCTAGTTGCCTCAGACAACGGATAGGCATGTACGGCTCAACAAAGCCCAGGTAGCAAAATATGCCCATGTAAGCAGTCCTAGGCACTTCGGCTGCGGGTTCCCACCCGTAAGGAAGCCACTCAATCTGAACGAAAAAAGTCACGAAAACAAACACCAAATGGAATTCAAAATTAGGTAATTACATAGGTCACCAAACGGATGTAAAAGCAATGGTAACTATGTAAACATTATTACCTTCGTCGCAGTTAGTCGATTGAGGTGTGTCCTAAAGGCGGCAAGACGCTCCTCCTGTCTCGGCTCTGCTCGAACGGACCACATCATTGCACGAGGCGTGCCGTCGGTGACAGGATGCCTATCACGGTGAGGCCGGAACATAGGGAAGTACTCAAATATCCAACACTGTAACAATGTCAGACACCCGACAATTCCGCTAGTCTGATCGCAACTCGCCATCCCCAAATGCCTGTACAGGAAACTCAATGTCACTGTACCCCAAGACACACCATCCAAGTCATCAAGCTGCTTAGGAAACACGAAGTCAAACATGGACATTCGGGACCCGCTCTTTTCCGGAAACAAGCAGCAGCCAAGGATAAGGGAAAATATAGCAGCAAGCTGAGTGTCCATGTGACGAGTGGGCGAGTCACAAGCACTCACTATCGCCTGACAATTCACACCAGTTGATGAGGCTATCGCACACCTATCAAAAATAAACCAAACGACACTAACTAATGTAGCTAGGGAAGTAAGGATCGAATCCTCAGGGAAGCAATTGAACTCTATCAGTTCTAAAAAGCTTAAACCGTACAAAGGGCCTTGGTTGAGAGATATTGACTAACTAACTGACTACTGACTAATTACTAACTAATTACTGGAAATGACGAAGAATTAAACCAATAAACTAAGCCTAGGGTCATTCGGGTCACCAAGAACAACTAATGGATTCACTAACAAAGATCGTTCAATCTCACAATTATCGTCAAATTAGGGCTCACTAATTCTCTCGAATCTAGACTCCCTCGAAACTCGTCTAGCGGCTCTCGCTCATGCCTAGACTAATTCCGCCTATTATTCAGTGGTCTTATTGTGGTATTTTTACCTCTCGACATCAAATTCAACAATTACCAAAATTACAACTAAATCTGCGCACAATTCAATTGTAGACAAAGAAACCAATATTAGGAAAT